>LBNU01012530.1:108058-201128 GCA_014162995.1 Artemisia annua
TGTTGGCCCAATTTACGGATCTTTAAATCAACGATATACCAAAATAACGAAAGTAATCTTTATTTCTATAAAAATGTCATCGAATGTAAAGTTACAGAATCTAATCTATTTATACAAGTTGAAAAGGTACAAGTAAAAGATGTGTTGGTTCGATTTGTATTGGTTCGATCCAACAGGTGTGTCTTTTCGTTTTGTAACTGCTATTTGGCAGTTACTCCAGCAGTTGACTTTTTTCTGTGGTTGACTTTGACTTCGGGTTTGACCCTTAATGTGGGTAGAAATGGGTAAAGATTGTGATTAACCCAACAGGTTCACCGGCTAACGCCTCAAGCTGTTCTATACGATCAACGTCATCTAAAACAACAAGTGTCTTTCTACGACTCATCATGTCTTTCAACATGTTTTTCCCGTCATGAACACTACTGAATGTGATGTCTTGTTTATTTAACACATCTTTTAGTATCCGTTTTTGAAGCTTCTTTAAACCGGAGCGTTGTGAAACTTCCCTGACATTTTCAACAAAGCTTTTTCCTTCGAAATGATTGGATATTTGATCATAAACAGCTCTGGCTAAAGTTGTCTTGCCCCCACCTCCTATCCCCTTGATCCCGATCATGCGCACATCTTCGGTACTAATTTCTAAAGATGAAAGAACATCACTGATTCGGGTCTCCATACCCACTAACTTTCCATCAGCGTTCGAAAGAGTGGAATATTTCTTTTTAAAAATAACATTAACAATTATTTGGATCAATTCAGATTCATCCCTGTATCATTAAAGATTATATTATTAGCTTGCTCAAAGCGCACATAAACAATGAGGATTTATAACATAAAAGAATATAAATGTAGTTATCATGATAAAAATTGAATGAAATCTAATTACCCGTTAGTTGTGGCCTTCAACTCCCACCCAGCCAGATTTGAGGCTTCTTTCATAGCCTCTCTCCATTTTCCAGCAGCCTCATTTTTTTCGTGTTCGGCAAAGGCTTCTTTTACTGCCCCACTTTGTTTGCGGACTTCGGTGGGCTCCACATCATAAAAGACAGGATAAACATTCTGCTCGGCCATCTTCTTACATTCCATAATCTTGACAAGCTCGTCTAGGCACCAAGATGAGGATGCATAAGTCTTGGAGAAAACAATGATGTAAAACCTTGAGTCCTCAATGGATTTGATGAGTTGGTCCTTGATCGGTTTTCCTTGCTCGATTTTCTTATCGTCCTTGTATGTTTCAATGCAATTTCGCTGAAGAGCTTGATAAAGATGGCCAACGAAATTGTTACGGGTGTCACCACCTCTAAAACTCAAAAAAACGTCATACTTGAAGCTCTCTTCAATTGATGAATTTAAAGTAGAAGCCATTGGAAGTAGGGTTCAAGCTAGCTGTTGAAAGAGTTTATGTGAGAAAGTTCTAGCAGCAGTGATTTGTTTGATTGGAAAAAAAATAGTGGAATGGACTACAGAAACAAAACCAATGAAAAAGATAGATAAGATTCACTGTTGAACTTTATGAATTGTTTGGTAATTATATATTCAAAATATATATTCACAAGAAAAATGATTAGTTATGATATATATATATTTTTTTCTTGTCAAAATATTGTTCCAAAATCGTTCATTTTTTGAGGCTATATTGTTTTTTTGATAGTAGTTACGTAAGAATGCTGATATACTTTAAAGAGCAAATCAAATATCATGCATAGTGCAAAACTTAATCACTCATTTTTCAAAACCTTTTTAAAAAATGCACGTTTATTGAGCATATAAAAGGAGTGATTTCATTTGTTTTGCATTTTTATTTCCATGCTTGGTGCTTCAGTCTATAACTAATACTCATATTAATTAAGCTGATCACAAAGAAACTTGGACACAAAAGAGTCAAAGACTCATTTTTGTATTAATATTCTCACAGATTGTTCAATTCGTTCATTATTGGAGGCTACACTGATTACATTACATTACAACGAAAATTACCCGGTATATTATATTAAGGATGTTGCTACCAAGGATCAATGGTGAATGCGAATGTGATCTTTTTGTGTGGAAAAACTTTGGAAAGAGATGGGGTCACAAAGACTCTTTTTGTGCAAACAAACATAGAAAGAAGACCCATAAGAATGCTATTTTGTCTAGGCTTGTTTTATTTAATCATTCACTATTGTAGTATTTATAACTTATAAGGATGGTGGCAATCATGCCTCCCAAAAATTCTCATACCTCCCAACCCACCAATAATATCATTCCACCTCATTCATACTTTTTTCATACCTCCTAACCCGTTTTTAGTGGCAACCATGCTTTTTTCATACCTCCCAACCCACCAACTAATTTTATTTTTTTATTTTTTATTTTCATAAATTATATTAAACAATTTAATAAAAACATAAATATTTAATTAATAATTAAAATAACATTACATAATACTTGGAAAAAAAAACATAATTATATCTAAAAATCGGTAGGCCATCCATATTTCTCCTAATTCCCATACACAATCAATTACCAGATACACCTATCCATGTGCTGTATGATAAAGTCTCAAACTTTAACAAATAACGGACAATTATAATTTGACATGTATTATTGCCATCAACATATTAATATATAAATGTCATATATATATGCATAAAACTTTCACTAATAAGTAGTTAAGAATGGAATATAGCGTGTATATTGATATCAGCTATTATACTACTAGATAATAAGATGAACTCACCTCAATGACTTTCTATAATCATAAAAGGATGCAGTTTGACTTTTTTTTTATAAAGTCAACTCATTAAGTTGAGATCAATCACCAAAATAAATAATCTCATATTAACAAAGAAATTGAATAAAATTATCCCAAACAAAACAAACATTAATCACTTTAACAAATCAATCCCCAGAATAAACAGAATATATATTACCTTTAGCATTATATTATCCTCCGGTGTCCTCAATATCATCATCATCAACCACCACCGAACCGAAACCCAAACCCGAATCTGAACCCTATCTCAAATCCACCTTACCGGCTGAATCGCGTCTCATTCTCAAACTCATCACCATCAACAACTGTTGGGGATGTGGGTGTGATTTGGGGTTCGAAATCAAAAATAGAAACCTAATGAAAATGAAAATGAAAGTGAAGGTGCTTCAAAAATCACCTAATGGGTTCGCACATGTGTAGATGTAATAAAAATTTCAAGCTTTTTCCTATTAAACAAGTTCCAGTGGAGGGTCATTTATAAGGTCCACGCTTACATGTATTGACTATTGACTGTACTTTTTATAAACCTTTTAGTACAAAGTGCAAACAAATAAACCACTTTTATTTAAAACCTTGTGGCCAGAGTGTGAAGAAACAAAACTTAAGTAAAGTAACCACTTTGAAATTAATTGCTCAAACCCGCCAAAACCTCACTCTTGACGCCCGATCTCCAACCGTTCATTTCGTCAATTACACCTGATTCAATTCACTCACTCAACTCGTTGTGTTCTCCGTATCGACCATACATCCTTTACTAGCATAAACAAAAAGTAGCTAAATTCGGGGAAATTCAAAATCGAGGATCCAAACAACGTCATTAGCAAACTCTGTTGGGGCAAATCTTGTATTTCGCAATTGGCATGACGTCAGCCTTGTTGCGGGCTTTCTGACAAGATATCATGGGCCCCACAAATCCAAACGGATCAAAAGTTATGGTCCATTTAAGTTGAGCCGTTTGCTCCATCAGCGAAGAAAGGTTCAAAGAATTTAAATTTGAATGAATGAAACAAGTCAAGAATTGAGGAAGAGTATATGTAGTTTGACTTTTTGGAAGTCAATTTTCATAGTTATTGCAGTTGTCACTTCAATTGTTTTGGCAATGAAATAGGCTGTTATGGTAGTGTTTTCCTTACACTTGCGACTATCCGTTCTACCATAATAAGTGACAATCTTTAATTCAATTTCAAGTTCTATTATAAGTGACAATCTTTAATTCAATTTCAAGTTCTATTATAAGTGACAATCTTAATCGTTGTCGCCAAAGTGAAAAACTACCTCTTTTGAATAAGATACCAACTTCACTCTTCTCCCGGGTCATTCTTCTTGACCCGTTTTCAACCCAAGTATAATCCGAATAATAACTGACACCAAATTGGAGGGCATGTTTGATCAACAACCACCAATATTGCATAGACTGAATTCTAGTATAAACCAATTCAAAAGTATAAATTGAAACTTAACATTTACGGTTTGTAGCTCAACCATGACAAAGACACAATATGACTACTCAATGCCTTTCAAAACTACATACAGTACATGCTCTGATAATTTCTTATCACTAAAATATGTGCATCCATACAATTCTGTGAAAACCTTAGTGAAAATTTGATCAAAGCCAGTAGTTTGACTCAAAAGTCAAATATTTGCATGATTAATGATTTCATCCAAATGTAGAGCTTATTTGTGTATATAAAACTAGTTTATGATCTTACATCACTTATAACACTTTATTAAGTTTATTTGTAACATGATCATCTCCAACCTTTTATCATAGTACCACCATTTTCATCAGTTTGACTTTCTGAACAAGTCAATTGTGTTTGTTCAGCTCCATGAATTAAAGTAAAGCTCAAATTCTTTATTGATTTAAAGTAATAAGTACTAGTACAGCATCAAAGTTGGGATTATAGTTTGATCTAACAGTGTATACATTTAAAAAAGTACTAATACTGAAAGGTAAAATGACAATCATACTTTGAAACACTTCTTTGGTAGTGTACCAGAGGAACTATCTATGACCGAAATGGATTGAGCCAAAATAATTTGACAATTGATTTCAATGCACATGAGACTAGATGCGGAGAGATATGAGCTTTAGATCACCTTATGAGCTGAGCGGCAATTGCTTCCCGCTCACCGGACCTTGAAAGATCAAGTTGAAACAAAGTATTAAAAAAACGTAAAATCTGTATATGATAAACATACCCTACAAAAAACCATTCGAGTTGAGAAATTGCTTATTGACTTACCTGATCTGAGTTCACTCGGCTCACTGTTGTGCGCTGATTGGCGATTGCTTCCTGCTGATCGAACCTCCTAATAGCAGAAAATGGCTAAATTGTTAGAATCATAGGAAAACACATATATTGCAAAAGCAATGAATATTTTCATAATCAATATAAAATTTCAAAATAATGTACCAGTTAAAATAGCTCTTCATGTATTGGCATGTGTTATTAATAGTTATATGTAGCAGACTATTTTATCATCATCATCATCGTCGTCGTCGTCGTCGTTGCCATCGCCACAGTTGTCGTCGTCGTCATCGTCATCACCATCACCATCACCATCACCATCACCATCACCATCATCATCATCACAGGTTCTTCGTCTCTTGAGTAATAAACCATATGTATCCAGAAACCGCATCGACCCAACAATACGCAGACCTCTCAACAGGAAAATGCTCTGTGGAAGACGAGATATGCCTGTACCATTTATGTTTAACTCTTTCAAACCTTCTAGGCATCCAATATCCTCAGGCAATTCAACAACTCGAATACAACCGCGGAGATGTAACTTGTTTATACATTTCATCTTACAAATGCTGGTTGGAATATCTTGTAAAAGTTTACAGTCGGTTAAGATTAGCTCCTCTAAAGATTCTAATCTGCCAATATCCTCAGGTAACTTCTCAAGAAGCCAACAAGATTTGATTTTGAAAGATTTGAGATGTTTCAACTTACAAATGCTATCTGGAAGATATTTAATCTCTGTAGATGAAAAAGTTAGCTCCTCTAGACATTCTAACTGGTCAAGGTCCGGGGGTGCTTCTGTAATACTGCCTTCAAGTGTAAGCTTTCTTAAACCTTGTAAACAACAAATGCATCGGGAAAAACTCTCAAGGTTTGTACAAGCACACAGGCCTAGAGAAATTAGCATTTCAAGATTTCCAAACGATAAAGCTGGATCTTCTTTATAATAACATTCAAACCGAAACTTTGGAGAATCATTGTCGGAGTGCAATGGGCAAACATCTGTGGGTTCTGCAATCAGATGTAACCCAGAAAAAGCCTCATGTTCAGAACATTTTGCAAACTCAAAAGACTTAAACCTCCCACATCCAATGGGAGCATTAATTTCTACCAAATCATAACAATTTTCAAGCTTTAACCATTTGAGATTTGGAGTCAGCCCAAGGTCAAGGGTCTTCAACTTTGTATGACTGAGGTCGAGATGTTTAAGTTTTAGACTCTCAGAAGGCATTTGAAGCTCTACCAAATCATTACAGCCATCGAGTATTAGCTCCTCAAGATTTGGAGTATTCCGGAGGTGAAGGTTTGTCAGCTTTGAATGACTGAGGTCAAGATGTTCGAGCTTTAAACTTTCAGCAGACATTTGAAGTTCTACCAAATCACTACAGCCTTGGAGTGTTAGGTTCTTTAGGTTTGGAGTATTCCCGAGGTGAATGGTCTTCAATTTTGAATCACTGAGATCAAGATGTTTGAGGTTTAAACTTTCAGCAGGCATCTGAAGTTTTACCAAATCAGAACAGTGTTCGAGTATTAGCTTCTTTAGATTCGGAGTGCACCTGAGGTGAAGGTTTGTCAGCTTTGAATAAGTGAGGGTGAGATATTCGAGCTTTGAATGATGATCAGTAGGCATATGAAGCTCTACGAAATCACGACAAGAGTCAATAGTCAACTGCTCAAGATTTGGAGCCAACCTAAGGTCAAAGGTCTGTAATTTTGAACTATAGAAGCTGAGGAACCTGAGCTTATGAAGAACCTAACATAAGTACAGAAAACAATTAATATTGGTGCAGTGACAAACCAATAGATATATAGGATCACAATGTATCATGAAAAACAACAAATTAATTCTACCTTTTCTTCTCCATCTTCCCAAAGTTGAACAATCTTGCTGTGACGTATGTAAAGTTCAACAAGATATTTTCCTTGAAATGTATTCGGTAAACTCGGAAAAGGAAATCCATCCCAACTCATGTATCGTAAGGAACTTGGAAGGTATTCGCTATCTTTATCAAATTTCCAGTTACATTCATATGAGGTTTTTATGTGAATAAATCTAAGATCCTTCATTTTTGCAAGACCTTTTACTGCAATTTCAGCACTGAAACCCGGTGACCGTAAGGATAGACATTTAGTTGCTTGGGTACCCTGAAATCGAAAAACATAAAACCCATTAATTTTTGTTGGTACCCTAAATATCAAAACGCCCAAAATCACTCATCAAATTGAGAGTGAATGAAGATGATATAAAAGCGAATTGAATGATAATTCAATGCGAATTAATGAATTTTTTTAATGATTATTTGAGAGAGAGATAAACAAAGAGGAAGATGAGAATTGTTGTGTGTTTTATATATGAAAACGGACAGGTAACTATTGGACCAAAAATGAAATATTCAGTAAACCACAGGGACCAAAAATGTAGTTAATTCTCACTTTTATAATGATTTACTTCTTACCAGGTCATTAGTCAATATATACTCAATTTCATTACGAATCCACAATCGGCTATGTCTTTGAGGTTCATCGGGGTGTGACCGACGAACAATATTCCTACCCATTTCTTCTAAATGATCATGCATCCCCAATCGCCCATATTGATCATAAGTTATAAGCGATTTCTGCTCAAGAACTCTTAAACCAACTTCAGCATGATATCCACGGCTTTCAAGCACTCTAATCGCATCTTCTTTGCCCCAACCTTTTAGTATGCACGCAACATCTAAGAATATTTCTTTGCAATCATCCTCTAGACCATCAAAGCATGTAAAACCAAATGACCCAAGCATCATTTTGGATCCAATAATACGCACACCTTTTAAACCAAATATGTACCGTGGAAGATGACTTATGGCTGTACCTGTTATATTCAACTCTTTTAAACATTCTAATTGGCCAAAACCCTCAGGTAACTTCTCAAGATGTCCACAGCCTTGAAGTTTGAGAGATTTAAGTTGTTTCAACATGCAAACACTATCTGGAAGATGTTTAATCTTTGAATTGGACAAAATTAGCTCCTCTAGAGAGTCTAATTGGCCAAAATCATCGGGCAACTTCTCAAGATTATGACAATCTTCGAGATTAATAGATTTCAGCTGTTTCAACATACAGATGCTATCTGGAAGATAATTAATCTTTGTCTTGGACAAATATAGCTCCTCTAGATGTAACAAGTGGTGAAGGTCCTTCGGCACTTCCATAATACCACAACCACTTAAATCCATGTAGCGAAGGTTTTTTAGACACCCAACAGGTGCGTTAACTTCCACTAAATTCCTACACTCTTTAAGATCTAAGCTCTCGAGATTTGGAGTGAGTCCAAGGTTCAACCTTCGCAAGCCTGTATAGCTGAGATCAAGGAATCTCAGCTTAGTAAGAGCCTATCACAAACAAAACAAAGAAGATGAATATACCTTGGTCTAATATATAACAAACCAACAAAGATGCATAGCATTATGATCAATAATGAACAATAGCCAACCAAACATTGTATACCTTTCCTTTTCCCACTAACCAAAGTTGTAATTTTGTGCTAAAAGACATGTCAAGTCCAACAAGATTGTCTGCTTGAAACATTTCATGTAAAGATGAAAAAGGGTAAGCTCGCCAACAAAGATACTTTAAAGAACTTGGAAAGAGTTGGCTAACATTACTATCATCCCAATAAGATCCAGAACAGATGTAAAGAACTCTTAGCTTCTTCATGTTTCTGAGACCTGTCATAAAAGTTCTTAAATCAAGTCTCTGTGGTGACAGTTTGATACATTTGATTGCTTCATTGATCTGTAAGACAAAAACCAGTAACAAAAAACATGAGTTAAAACAAATGAATATGAGTTCCGTCTGTGCACCTTACAAATAAAGTTGATCCTTACCATATTATTAGCCAATATATCTTCAATCTCCTTGTCAATCCACAGTCGGCTATGACAATCAATATACTTGCCCATTTCTTCTATACGGTCATGCATGCCCAAGCTTCCATACATGGAAATAGTTACTAGAGATTTTTTCTCAAGTACACTTAAACCAATGCTCGCACGAAAGCCACAACTTTCAAGGACTACGATTGCTTTGTCTTTCTGCTCACCTTTCAGTACACACGCAACATCTAGGAATATATCTTTGAGATCAGGCTCTAGAGCATCATAGGTTATTTTCAAGATTTTTTGGGTATCTTGGTGCGGAATTGTTTTTAATCTTTCTAGAGCATCTTTCCATTCATGCTCATTTACACCGCGGAGAAATGAACCCAAAACTTTTATCGTTAGAGGAAGACCGGCAGCATATCGTACAACTTGCCCTGATAGCTCTTCGTACCCTCGAGTTGGAATCTCTCTTTCAAACGCATACCTACTTAAGAGGCAAATCGCTTCCGTGGGAGATAACAAATTGACGTCATGAACGAACTTCACTCCGTGGGCTCTCAGCACTTGCTCATCTCTTGTGGTAATGATAATTCTGCTTCCTGATTTAAACCAGTCAAGCTCGCCTGCTAATGCCTCAAGCTGTTCTATACGATCAACATCATCTAATACAACAAGTATCTTTCTACAACGCATCGTGGCTTTCAACATGTTTTTCCCGTCATGAACACTACTAAAAGTGATGTCTTGTTTATTTAACACGTCTTTTAGTATCCGTTTTTGAAGCTTCTTTAAACCGGACAAAGAAGGCTGTGAAACTTCCCTTACATTTTCAATAAAGCTTTTTCCTTCGAAGATAGTTGATATTCGATCATAAACAGCTCTGGCTAGAGTTGTCTTCCCCCCACCTCCCATCCCCTTGATTCCGATCATACGAACATCTTCGGTACCAATCTCTAAAGATGAAAGAATATCACTGATTCGGGTCTCCATACCCACTAACTTTCCATCAGCGTTTGAAAGAGTGGAATATTTCTTTTTGAAAATAACATCGACAATTATTTGGATCAGTTTAGATTCATCCCTGTATCATTAATTATTATATTATTAGCTTGCTCAAAGCGCACATAAACAGTTAGGATTTATAACATATAAAAGGATTAACATTTATATAAATGTAGATATCATGATAAAAACTGAATGAGATTGAATTACCCGTTAGCTGTGGTCTTTAACTCCCACCCAGCCAGATTTGATGCTTCTTCCATAGCCTCTCTCCATTTTTCAGCGGCCTCCTTCTTTTCGTGTTCATCAAAGGCTTCTTTAACTGCCCCACTTTGTTTGCGGACTTCGGTGGGCTCCACATCAAAAAAGACAGGATAAACATTCTGCTCGGTCGTCTTCCTACATTCCATAATCTTGACAAGCTCATCTAGGCACCAAGATGAAGATGCGTAAGTCTTGGAGAAAACAATGATGTAAAACCTTGATTCCTCAATGGATTTGGTGAGTTGGTCCTTGATTGTTTTTCCTTGCTCGATTTCCTTATCATCCTTGTATGTTTCAATGCCTTTTTGCTTAAGAGCATGATAAAGATGGCCAACGAAGCTGTTACGGGTGTCCTCACCCCTAAAACTCAGAAACACATCATACTTAAAGCTCTTTTCAGTTGATGAATTTGAAGTAGAAGCCATTGGAAGTAGGGCTCAAGCTAGCTGTTGAAAGAGTTTATGTGAAAAAGTTCTAGCAGCAATGATTTGTTTGTTTGGAAGAAAAATTAGTGGAATGGACTAGAGAAACAAAAGCCAATGAAAAAGATAGATAAAGATTCGTTATTCAACTTTATGAAGCACTGTTTGGTAATTATATATTCACAATTTACAACAATATATATTTTTCTTTCACAAGAAAAAGATTAGTTATGATACTTTCTATTTCTCAAAATAGTGTTCCAAAATCGTTCATTTTTTGAGGCTATATTGTTTTTTGATAGTTAAAGAACGCATTTTTATACTTTAAAGAGCAAATCAAGTATCATGCTTAGTGCAAAACTTAATCACTTGTTTTTCAAAACCTTTTCCAAAAATGCACATTTTTTGACAGTTTGTTTTGCATTTTTATTTATATGCTTGGTGCTTCGGTCTATAACTATATTAAAGTGGACGCCATTAAAGTTATAACTGAAACAAGTAGAATATTAAGCTGATCACAAAGAAACTTGGATGAAATGAATAAGCCTAAAGAGGTTATACTAATAATTAAGGTAGTGTTATCAGAACTTTGTATAATATTCTCACAGATTGATCAATTTGTTCATTTTTTGAGGCTAAGCTGATTACATTACAACGAAATACACCCATTATTTTATATTAAGCTGATGTTGCTACGAAGGATCAATGGTGAATGTGAACGTGATCTTATTGTGTGGAAAAACTTTGGAATGAGATGCGGTCACAAAAGACTGTTTTTGTGCAAACAAACATAGAAAAAAGACCCATAAGAAAGCTTTTTGACTAGGCTTGGTTTTATTTAATCATTCACCATGGTAGTGGTTATAAAGCATTCCTTTCCTAAATATTTTAATAATTAGTTAATTTAAAAATTTCCATATACACAATCAATTACCAGACAATGACATGTATTATTGCCATCAACATATATAAATGTCATATAAAACTTTCACTAATAAGTAGTTAAGAATGGAATATAGCGTGCATACTGATATCAGCTATAAATATACTACTAGATAATAAGATGAACTCACCTCAGTCACTTTCTATATAATCTGTTAGTAATCCAAAGAAACTGTTGATTTGGTTATTGAAACTGAACTAAAACAGTTGGTTTAATTGAGTAAATGAAATAAGCAACGTTTGGATAAGCAATCCTAAATTCTAAAAAACTACTAGTATATCAAACCTGCCGCAATAATCAGATAAACAAATTGAATAAAAGTATCCTAAACAAACATTATATATATATATATATATATATATATATATATATATATATATATATATATATATATATATATATATATATATATATATATATATATATAAGCAATCCAAAATGAAAAGAATTAGTTTTACCTTTAGCATTTTTATTATCCTCGGGTGAAGAAAAATCTTCGATATCATCATCACCCACAGCAACCGGACCCAAACCCAAATCCACTCTGATGTTACTATCAAACTTGGAATTCCTTGGGCATTGGTTCACAAATGGAGAATCAAATACGGGTCGGGTTTGGGGTTAACCCGAGCACCATGATGATGAGTTTGTTTGGATAATGCTAATGGTCCTTCAACTCTTTCCTTTTCTTCATTTCTCAACCCCCCTTTTATTTATTTTACACTTTTCCCTCTCTTGTTTTTTTATACTTTCAAACATGTAAACAACTTCTCTGCCTTTGACAAACCGTTTATTTATTTTTTTAAAACTGCGATAGTTACTTACTTGTAGAACACATGGAACTGGAGTACGGGTCAACACAACTAGCATGTATTGACCGAGTAGAACACAAGGTCCTAATTCAATTGAATAGTCTGATTATCCTATAAGAGTGTTCATCTTCAATGTTTAGATAAAGAGAAAGATTTGATGACAAATTCAAGTCATAAAGAATGGTGAAAGATTGATGACAAATTACTTTCCATATCCTATATTTGTTGCCAAACATGAAGGCAATAGTACATAAAATATTAACTATCTACCATAACTTATTGACATCACTTAATCACTTATAAACGTTTCATTAACAGCACATATTCACTTTCTGAACAACTCAGCTGATGCGGTTTAGTTTAAGTTATCTTTTATTTTTATAAGTTATCTTTTTTTCTTATTAGGCAATTATTGATTGATTTGTTTCCTATTTTAGTGGTGCTAGG
The DNA here is from genome assembly GCA_014162995.1 of Artemisia annua. NCBI lineage: Eukaryota > Viridiplantae > Streptophyta > Magnoliopsida > Asterales > Asteraceae > Artemisia > Artemisia annua. Next base: position 120,825 of record LBNU01012530.1, read on the forward strand.
ATTAGTATAAATAGGGGGTTGGTGTTCTGTTTAAATTAGTTTTTGAGTTTGAATGAAATAAGAAACCAAGAAGGTTTAAAGCTTTTGTGAATCCCGATCTCTTGAGCCATTTGATTGTGAAACTGCATCATCAGCTGCATAAACTGAACTCCATGAATAAACTTTGTAACATTAATTCTTAATGATAAAAAGAAACACAATCATTGTTTGTGAATGTACCTAATAACATATCATACATTGACGCTGATAATACTATCCTATTGATGACCAACAAAGTATCTTCAGTTCTTCACACCACACTAGCACTTGACTTGTAAGATGATACAACAGAGAACTTGAGAATGATTAATGTCCTGCAATAAACACAATTGCGCTCCCAACAACTGGCGAAATCTTTCAGACATGGAGAAACTGATTGAGCCAGAACAAACCGTTAGGCCCCCAGGGATTGAGCTTCGAGTTCATTTTGGTTCGATGAAGTGCTGATTGGCAATCAAACATGCAGGGTATGGTTCAGTTATTATGATCGATAGTAAATACGTATCAAATGCTAGTAAAATTAATTAATAATTAACATCATATCAATTTCAAAACTTGGATTAACATGAGACAGATTTTCAAAAAAACAGAGAACGTACCTGTTAAAATAGTTGTTTACAGAGGACTAAACAACATTGTAGCAGAACGTTTCATAATCACCATTATCGGAGGTTCGATTCACGGGTGTTAAGCCACATAACTCAAGAGTTGTTTTAAGCCCAATAATATGCAGACCTTTCAACTGAAAAATGCTCTGTGGAAGATAACTTATGTCTGTACCTGTTATTTCTAACTCTTCTAAACATTTTAAATGCCCAAGTTCCTCAGGCAAATCATCAAGTGTACAATAGAACAAATGAAAAGCTTTTAGGCGTTTCAGTTCAAAGATGCTCTTTGGAAAACCTCCATAAAAATAACAGCCCCTTAAAATTAGCTTCTCTAAACAATGTAATTGGCCAAGATCCTCCGGTAACTTCTGATCCGGTGTCAAACTTCCAATCTCAAGACATTTCAGATTTTTCAGCATACAAATGCTATCCGGAAGACGACTAATCCCAGTATATGACAACATTAGCTTCTCTAGAGATTCTAATTTGCCAAAATCTTCAGGTAAACTCTTAAGATCCAAACAAACATTAAGTTTGAGAGATTTCAGCTGTTTTAACATACAAAGACCATCCGAAAGATGTTTTATCTTTGCACTGGACAAACAAAGCTCCTGCAGGGATTCTAATTGGCCAAAATCCTTGGGTAATTTCTTAAGATCATGACAATATTCAAGTTTGAGAGATTTCAGCTGCTTTAACATACAAAGACCATCTGGAAGATGTTTTATCTTTGCACCGGACAAACAAAGCTCCTCTAGACATTGTAACTGGTGAACGTCCTTGGACACTTCTGGAATACTGGCTTCAAGTGTGAGCTTTTTTAAACCTTGCAAACTAAAAATGATTCTAGAAAAACTTTTAAGGTTTGTGCAAGAACTAAGACCTATAGAAATAAGCTTTTCAAGATTTCCAAATGACGAGGCAGCTGGATCTTCTTTATAAAAACATGTAAACAGGAAGTTTGAAAGATCCTTGACTGGTTGCAATGGGTCTACTATATCTTTGGACTCCGCAATGATATGTAACTCTGATAAAGAACCAACCTCAAGTATTTTAGACTGTTTATCAAACAGAAAGGATTTAAACCTCCCACAACCACTTAAGTTTAAGTAGACAAGCTTTTTTAGACATCCAACAGGAGCATTAATTTCTGTTAAGTTTAAACAGTCTTTGAGATCTAACCTCTCGAGATTTGGAGTCAGCTCAATGTCAAGGGTCCTCAACTTTGAATGACTGAGGTCTAGGGATCTGAGATTTAGACGTCTATAGGACATCCGAAGTTCTACCAAATTATACCCAATCAGACTTAATATCTCCAGATCCGGAGTCAGCCCTAGGATAAAATTCTTTAACTGTGAACTATTGAGGCTGAGGGATTTGAGCTTAGGGCATTCAAAGGGCACTGAAAGTTCTTCCAAATCANTCTGATTCATTTGAGGTTTCATCAATTTCTGAAAGAACATCGATCTCTTCTGGAGAGAAGTCAGGAATATTAGGTTCAGAAAATGAGGTGAGATTGCCACACGGGGAAATTTCTCCTTCAACGTACTCGATTTCTCCACAAGACAAGGAAGTATAACCTTCGTCAGACTCGGAAGGGCACATGAAATGCTTCCAAATCACATTCAACGAGATTTAATGTTTCGAGATCCGGAGTCGGCCCAAAGTCGAGGTTCCTCAACCTTGAATTATTGAGGCTGAGGGATTTGAGCTTTGTGCATCGGAAGGGCAAAAGTTCTTCCAAATCACAACATCTTACAAGACTTAACACCTCGAGATCTGGAGTCGGCCCAAGATTAAGGTTTTTTAAATTTGAACCATCAAGACTGAGGGATTTGAGCTTTGTACAATGGAAGGGCATGCAAAATTCTTCCAAATCACAACATCCTACAAGACTTAACGTCTCGAGATTCGGAGATGGTCCAAGGTCAAGGCTCTTCAACTTTGAATAATTTAGGTTTAGAGATTGGAGCTTTGGACATCCATCGGGTATGCAAAGTTCTTTCAATTCTTGACAATATTCAAGATTTAAAATCTCAATATTTGGAGTCACCCCAAGGTTCATTGTTTGCAACGGTGTGTAACTTAGGTCAAGGAACCTGAGCTTCTCAAGAACCTATCAAATAGACACAAAGAAGATGAATATATATGGCATAATAGCAAACAATATTGATGTATAGCATTATACTAGTAAATCATGAAAATTAACCAACCGGCCATTATTCTACCTTTCTTGTTCGCCCTTTCCGAATGTTTTCGATTATGCTAAAAGACATGTCAAGTCCAACAAGATTGTTTGCTTCAAATGTTTCGTGTAAAGATGAAAAAGGGTAATCTCGCCAACTGAGATATTTTAATGCATTCGGAAAGCGTTGGCTAACCTGATTATCTTTCCAATTAGGTCCTGAACACATGTAAAGAACTCGAAGTTTCCTCATGTTTCCTAGACCTCTAATAACAGTCGCAAGATTTAGTGTCAGAGGCGACAATTTTATACATGTTGTTGCTTCATTAACCTTTGCCTGTACACCAAAAAGAAGTAATAAAAACATGTGTCATGCATAACAAATGAAAATGAGTTAGTTTTATTCACTTTAAAATAAATTGATCCTTACCCAATCATACGCCAACATATTTTCAATTTCCCCATCAATCCACAATCTGCTTTGTCTGTTAGGGTCATCGGAGTGCAAACGGAAAACAATATTTTTGCCCATTTCTTCTATATGGTCATGCATGCCCAAGCTCCCATATTCAGTAACAGTTACGAGAGATTTCTGCTCAAGAACTCTTATACCAATTATACCATTAAGTCCACAGCTTTCAAACACCTGGATTGCTCTGTCTTTCTGCTCACCTTTTAATATGCATGCAACATCTAGGAAGATTTCTTTGTAATCATTCTCTAGATCATTAAAGCTTATTTCCAATACTTGTTGGGTTTCCTTCTGCGGAACTGTTTTTAGTCTTTCTAAAACATCTTTCCACTCAAGCTCATTTTTACCACACAGAAACGAACCCAAAACTTTTATCGTTAAGGGTAGACCGGCTGCATAACGTACAACATGTCCTGATAGTTGTTCGTACCCTTGAATTGGAATATCTCTCCCAAATGTATATCTACTGAATAGACAAAGAGCTTCCTTATTCGACAACAGAGTGACATCACGAATGAAGCTCACTCCATGTGTTACTAGAACTTGTTCATCTCTGGTTGTAATGATAATCGTACTTCCTGACTTAAACCAGTTAGGCTTACCAGCTAACGCCTCAAGTTGGTCTATATGATCCACATCATCTAGAACAACAAGAACCTTTCTACTACGCATCATCTTTCCCATCATGTCTTTCCCGTCAGCAACACTACTTACGGTAATGCCTTGATCATTCAAAACATCTGAAAGTACTTGTTTCTGCAACGACTTCAAACCCGACAAAGAGGTTTTCGAAACTTCCCTCACGTTTTCAACAAAGCTTTTACCTTCGAACTCACTTGATATATGAACATAAACAGCCCTGGCTAAAGTTGTCTTTCCCCCACCTCCCATCCCCTTGATTCCAATAACCCGAACATCTTCGGTACAGATTTTCAAAGATGTAAGAACCTCGTCGATTCGCATCTCCATGCCTACTAGCTTGCCATCAATACTCGAACTAATGGAACATAACTTCTTGAATATCTTATCAACAATTATTTGGATCAATTTAGATTCATCCCTGTAACATTAAACGATATTTAGCTAGCTTGCTCAAATTCCATATTAACAGTTAACCTCAGACGTAGAAACATACAAAATGAAAAAATTAAATTACCCATTAGCAGTCGCCTTCAACTCCCACCCTGCCAGATTTGATGCTTCTTTCATAGCATCCCTCCATTTCCGAGCAGCCTCTTTCTTTGTATTTTTGGCAAAGGCCTTTCTAACTGGCCCACTTTGTTTTCTTACTTCGGTGGGCTCCACATCGTGGAACACGGGGTAAGCAGTATGATCGCTTGTCTTCTGGCACTCCATAATCTTGACAAGCTCATCTAAGCACCAAGATGAAGAAGCATACTTTTTAGAGAAAACAATTATGTAGAATCTTGAGTCCTCGATGGATTTGATTAGTTGTTCATTGATCATTTTCCCTTTTTCTATCTTCTCGTCATCCTTGTATGTTTCTATGCCTTTCTGCTTCAGAGCTTGATAAAGATGGCCAACGAAGCTGTTACGGGTGTCCTCACCCCTAAAACTCAGAAACACGTCATACTTGAAGTTCTTTTGAATGGATGAAGATGAAGTAGACGCCATTCTAGTTGTTATCTAAGGATCTGTTGTTTAAAGAGAATTATCTTAACTAATTGCAAAGAAACTTGAATAAGAAAATTAACTGTATATTGAGAAGACAAAGACTCAATAACATAAGGCTATTATTTGGTCAAGAAAGATAAGATTCATTTAACAGATATAGCTAAACTCACGCCAATCACTCATTCTTTACTTTGACTTCAACATACATTTTATTATTTTCCCAAACTAAAATGAACTTTACTTCCATAGAATTACCTGTTAGACATGTTAACTAATCTCATTGGATTGATGGATCTTTGAAGTTTGAACGAGTAAAATCAAATAATACACTGGCATCATAAAGTCTTCTTCCAATCTTACATTTTTTATGTTATATATTTCCTAAAATGACGAGCCCTCAAAAATGGTTAAAAATATTTTCTACAAGTTGAGAGCCTGAAAGTATAACTTCTAACAATTCTAACAATTTGGAGAAAACTAACATTGTAATGAACTATTTTTCCACGGGTCATCTTCTTGACCCAGTTTGATCTGAAAGTTTAAACAGATGAAATCAAGCTCTGTTTTGTTACAAAAATAGCAAATGTTACCTTTTATGTTTAATCATCAAATAAACACTGCTGATTTTGCATAAATCAAGCTTCAAACAAACAAATTTTAGGCTCAAATTCTAAAACTAAACTCAGGTCTAAAATATGTTTGTTAGTTAAAAAAAGGTCTTGACTACAACTTGAATTTTGGAAAGCTTCTGCTATATTCTCTGTTTTCCATTAGCAAACTGCCTTTGAACATCCCAATCAGTTTCTTAGTGTCTCAACACGAGTATATACCAATCTCACATTTCAGCCACACGATAAACACTCATTTCTTCTTAGAGGAAGTATTCTTCGCCTTTTTATGTTTAAATCCTCCACTCTCCTGTCAAAACAGCAAATGTTTTAATGATAATAGAAATCATACTTGCTAAAGGACAACAGCGTCTTTATTTAGCTCATATCATCTTTACACACAAAAGATTTTTAAACATAAACTTTATTAATATAAAGCAAAACAAGGTATAGAAGTTGGGAGATATATTTCAGTAGTACCTTTTTATAGTGAATGTAAGCAGCTTTGCCATTCATTTCTTGCCCATTTTACTTACATAAACCTGAAAGTACAAGAAAATTGTATTTATATCATACCACACAAAAGGAGATGCCGTCAAAAAGTAGGGGTGGCAATTCCTAACACGAAACACGACCAAAAACCGACACAAAAATAAACCGGTTCGGGTCTGGTCTAACCAGTTTTCGGGCCGTGTGTGTTTAACAGGTTGACCGGCCAACCCACTTGGGTTTTTTTTCTTTTTTTTTTAGATAAATTATGTTTGTAGTGGGTTAAATTACTTAAATGGGTTAAACAAGTCGACCAGTTTAGAAAAACGGGTTGAACAGGCAGTGTTCGGGTTATATGTAAACGGGTTAGAATTGAAATAGCTGACCTAACTACATAAACATGTCATGCTCGGGTAAAGGTGTTTTGGCATGCCAATCCCAACCAAAACCCAACCCGTATTTGGTTCTAACAGTTTCTTGATATGAAATGGCTACAATAACAGAACAAGAACTTTCCAACTTACCCTCTTCCCATTGCCATTAGTGAACCAATGCCCCGTCCCTTGACCATCTGCTTGAACCCTTCTTTTGCCAGCATCTTTTGTAATCCCTTTCGCAGCATTGACTTTAGGATTCATGAAACCTTGTGATGTTTCTTGAGTCTTTGATTTTCTTGATTGTTTCCTTGTTGAGCTTGTCTCAGCTTCATTACTTCTAGCAGCCTGTTTAGTTTTGTCAGCGCTGCTAAATTGACCCCTAAAAACACAAGAAATACAACAAAAAGTTATACTCCGTATTTGAAAAGAGTTATTTGCATATAACCCCTTAAAAGCTATCAATAATATAGCAGAAGTAACTTACATGTAATCGATATTTGATGTACTGGGCTGATTAGACTCTCTATTTGCTGTGTTTAACGGGAAAAAGTTGCACAAACGAGTTCGCACAAGCTCTTGGACCCTCAAATCATTATGGAAAAAATACTGATGAGCTGGCGGACGAGGGTCACCCAAATCTATTACGCTGTCCATAACATGACTATTATGGTTACTTTTTCCAATATTACTCTGAACTTTACTTTTTTCTTTCATGGAACTAAAACATTCCTCACAGACCTCATCTAGTGCAGGTGTCGGGATATGGAACCTCTTCTCGTGTCTAAGTTCTTCCCATAAATCTTTTCTGGCTGAAGTATCGAGTGATTCACTTAATTTTCTCGGCTGATGTAAACCTACACTTTTTCCCCTATCCAAATTAGATTCTGACTTGCTGCAGGTCTTGTTAGTAGCAACTTTACTGGTAGAAGGAATATCCGAATCAGTCAGAATCGATCAGCTGAAACTTTCTAAGAGGACTGACAGTCAACTTTGGAAACAGTTGTTTGCTGCAGCTTGTGACTACGGATTCTGGCGCGTTTGAGACATTTGAGAGATTTTGCTTTCTTTTCCCTGATTCTCTGGTCAAAACACCTAGTCCGGTAAGCGGGAATTTGGAACTGTTACTGACTGAATAGTGTTGTGTTGGAAGAGTCTCATCTGCATTTAGCAATAATAATAAGTGAATAATGATAAACAAGTGCACGTGACAGTAATTAGCACACTGGTTTAAGATACGTCAAACTGTAAATTAGTTTATGGAATCTTATAAATCATAAAACTAGCACAAATACCATCCCTGTACGCAAAGTTAATCAACGTGGATATCTTTGTGATCTTTCTTGGATTAAAAAGAATCACAAATTTCTGCATATTTAAGAGTTATGTGTGTGCTAAATACAGTAATGAGTTACAAAGTGGGATGATGGATTACATAAAATATCCCATGTTAATAAACACAATCCCATTTCGTTATTCAGATATGAAAAATCATTGTTAACGAGTACAGCTTTCTTGTTAAGACATCAGTAACCGTCCAAAGGGGTGCGCAACGGCACCAATTCCCTAAATACACCAGACTTGCTACATTATAATAAAAAGTAACTAAATATATTACACAATAGACACAATGAAGTTATAAAAAGGGTTACTAGTAAGTCCATCCACCCACAACATACAGAAAATAAGTCCAGCTTTTCGTTACTATTAGAGTTCAAAATAATGTAACTGGCTGCAAAACTCATCCAGATAAGAATACAGAATTACAAACTTTGTTTTTCTCTTTATGACTACTCTTAATATCTGATAATTACATTTTGAAATGGCAAATAATCAGTAAATTTTAGTGTTTAGACGGATGTTAACTGATTGATATCATTTTTAGACAAGCTATTTCAAAGTTGCAGATTCATACTATCTGATTCCAATTACTTTACCATTAAACTTGAATGATAATCAACATTACCAAAGTAACACTAGCACAACTAAAGGGTACCTACGAAAAACTGTTACTAATTTGCTAATCCCAAACACCCTCAGTACCGCAATAAACAGATAACAAAACAATCCCCTAATCATCGTATGATATCATAACTAACTCTAATAAACAATCACACATAGAAATATCAATCACTTTTACCTTCAGCATTATTATCCTCATATCATCATCATCAACAACCCGAACCCGAACTACACCCGCGCCTTAACCGCTTCAACCTCGGCCGTAACAACTCCTCATTCTCATCATCATCATCTGAATCAGCAACAGTTAGTGTCTCAATTTCAAATTCATCATCATCATCATCAGCTACCGGAACCCGATTCGATGTGTTCGGGTATCCATTTGGGGGTGCGGGTGTGGTTTGGAGATGATCGAAATCGAAGTCGAAACCTAATGAGAATGAAGGTGCTTCAAAATCACCCATCATGATTGATTAACTGATTATTGGTGTTGTCAATTCAAAGTGTTTAGGATTTGATTAATGAGATTTTTTGAATTTTGGGGGGTTTCGAAATGTGTTTTGGCGGGTTTTGTTGAAACGAATTGTGTAGCGTCATTGCGCGTGTGTAAGAATCTTTTCAAACTCACTATCTTACTATCTTATAATGCATAAACCACTTCTAAAAATAGTATACTTAATTTTAAGCCTTACAAGTGTATAAGCNCGCGTTGGGCGGCGGGTACCCTGAAAAAAAAATTTCCGGTGAATCATGTATTTTAATTATTATGCTCTTTTTGACAATAATTACGGATATCAAAATTTCGTTTAGCTCGTGGTCCGTTCGGCTTGAGGCCGTTGGCGTCCGTGTCGTTCAGGCTCGAGGCCCCATTTGGCATGGCCCGTTCGGGCTCGAGCCCATTTGGTGCCCGTTCCGCGGGTACCCTGCTAGTTTGGATTAAAAATGTGCACTACTAATCTTACTATCATTACTTTTTTTTTTTTCTTTTTTTCCCCTTCTTTTTTTTGAGCAAACACTACTATCCACAAAAAGGTGTAGATTGGCGGGAACACCCTGACCCCGGGTGCCTTTTGGCACCAGCCATTGTCCACCCCACAAGGAATAGCTCCGGGCAACTCTCCTGGCCTAGTGGGGCACCAACTGGAGTGAGCCGAGACTCTCGGACTCTTGAGCTCTTTATCCACAAAGTCTCTCCAGTGAGCCCATAGGTTTTGCGGAGGTGGGTACCTATCTGAGAGCAAAGTGCCATGGATGGGATTCGAACCTGAGTCAATTGACTCAAGAATGAAAGCCCCACCCACTGGACCAATGCCCCAGTGGTGAGCAAACACTACTATCATTACTTTGCTACCCACATTTCACAGCCCTCATAATTGTCATTGTATTTGACAGACAGTTCAATACAAGTGTTTATTAGTTTCTGTTCTATAATATTTTTTACAGTTTAATACTTTTCACTTCTTAAACTTTATATTTTCTATTAAAAAAAGATTAAAGCAATAAAATAAAATTTTAAAAAATAATAACAAAAAAAATTAAATGTGAGGGGTATCACTTGTACTTTTTAGATGGTCCAAATAACCTATCTCTTAAAAATTGGGTTTTTTTGGATGTGGATGAATGAAAAAGTTACGTACTTGGTACTAAAGAATATTTTTCTCATTAGTTTTTTAATTTGTGTTTTTGTTAAGATTAGACGATTACCGTATATAATGAAAATGGTGTATAATTAGCGTTATTTATGTGTACTATTGTTTTTTTATGTGTATACGTATGTGAAGTAACTAAAAGTGGAGAAAATATGTTTCAAAAAAATGAACTATGGAGCATAAGAAGGCCTATACGGCGTATAAGGTAAATCCCTATACGACATATAGGTTAAATCCATTTACAGCGTACAAGGACCTTCGACATATAGGCGGGGTGATATAAAAATTGGGCGTTAAATAATAATTTTGTTTTGAAGCTAAATTTATGACAATTTAATAATTTTGTTTTGAAGCTAAATTTATGACAGTTTACAATTTTTTTTTTATTGTGTATTTATTAATTGATTAATATTTTGTATAGCTTTTTGTTGCACGAACGATTTTACTTTGTTTAACTGAAATGGTATTAAGGCTGATCTTTTTTTGAATTTAACTTTTAATATCATAATATAGACATTATGCGCATTTAGTAGCATATAATGACTTTTGAAAAAGAAAAAAAAAATATGGGTTATTGCTATATATACAATCTCGCCTATTTATTTTATCTCGCAGTAACTCGTGGGGTGTGTCTTCATTTTGATATTTATATTTTGGTTATTAATAATAACTTTAGTCTAATTTAATTTCCAAACCCGTATACGCGCGGGTTAAATTATAAAGAAAAATAACATGCGCCGTTATACTTATAACTCCGTGCACATACATTATTATTTAATATATACGAATAATAGCATTTATAAATAAACACACCATATTGTTATATTTTATTATAAAATATAAAATCGGCTGTAAAAGGTCGGGTATTTACTAAAATTTAAAAAGTTATTAAAAAATTGAAATTAATAATTATCTAAATCCATATAATTTTCTAAAATTTAACAACCAAAGTTTTATAAATTACCTTCTTTTTTTTTTTAAGTTTTGTGTTTTACAAAATTGAGAAGTATGTTTTTTAGCACATTTTAAAAATTAAATGATAATTAAAGTGCTTAACCAACTGAATTTCAATTTTGACTTTTATTAACCAATTCAATTGCCCAAATTTTTTACATATTCATATAGATATTAGTTGACACGCCCATATAAGTCATGTTATACTGTTATTATGGAGTATGGTGCACTACCATTCATCCAATTACAATCCATAACCTTATTTTCCACTTTATGAAGTTTCGTTGTTATATAAAAGACATTTCATCACAGTAGAAAATTATGTTTGCTTAAATGCAATCTAAAATTGTCGGGAAACAAAAGTTATTACCAAATTTTCATTCATTGTTATTGTTTTAACGTGTCGTGGTCATGTTGAAATAGTGATAAAAATGTATTCGTCATGGAGATCACGGGGGCAATAAAAATATATTATTAATGATAAAGATTTTCAGAGGTATGATATCATATTAAAATGTTACAAATTTTTTATCTGTATACTAAATTCAAGAGGGACCATTGCATTTACTAGCTCCTTGTGAGCTTCGTTTGGTTTCCTTGAAACAACTCGACTAAATTGTCATGTACGTGGAAAGACAACCATATATAATACCCCTTCCGTCCTATATTAAATGTCATTTTGACCATAATATTTTTGTTTGTTTAATATAATACTTGATACAAAATATATGAATAGATTGAGTTTTAAGGTCAAAGTTGATAAAAAAAATACTTGAAGAGTAAAACCTGTACATTTAATATGGGACGGAGGGAGTAGTAGAAAGCAACATTAATTGCACACTTTTGACCAAATTGACAGAACTCTTACAATATTTGGCCCACCTGATGGGTTTCGGGTTGTTAGAAATTCAAATGAATTTTTTATAACTTGCAAATTTTTACACACTACGTCACCGTATCTGACGACTTATATCTTAGAGATTTGAACTCACAGCTTCTAAAATGTTTGGTCACTCACATAATGCTTGGCCAAAGGCCTTTCGTATTGAAAACAATTCATTTAGAAACTTGATAAAGAAATCACCTAAACCAAATTAAAGTCTGGTTAGTACGTATGGGAGATAACTCCCGATATTTTTAACTTTTTGCATCTCAATACTCGAATCAAACCATTAGCGCTAGAGCAAAGAATTCGTAACTAAGGGTAGTAGCGTTCTTATATAGTTGCTAGTGGCCGGCCGGGTTCAAATCTAAAACTAAACTAGGCCAAGTTTATTAACGGTAGCAACGTTTTTACTCTATAGTACTAATGGGTTCAAAACTACTAAAACCAAACTAGGTTAAGTTTATTGAAATATTTGGCTGGGTTCATGCGACAACTTACGAATCTCATGCATGGTGACATATATGGTGTGCATTTACATGTAGCGGCGTACCACACATAGTTGATAACAGAAAGCCATATGTGTGCTCGACGGATAAGTTCGAGCATGAGAGCCGCGAAAAAAAAAAAAAAAAAAAAAAAAAAAAAAAAAAAAAAAAAAAAAAAAAAAAAAAAAAAAAAAAAAAAAGTTTAACCAAAATTAAGTTCCATATATATAGTACCATTATACCAGCTGAACTTTACATAAACTTAAAACAAAACTCACGTACTTTGGGTAAAAAAAATTTTACCCAAGACGGATCACCTATAGCTATGCTTACTCCGGGATGCTTTGTAGAGCAGGTCTCCACAACCGTTGATGAGCTTCAAATTGATCACTAACGTTCATCAACTGAGCAAGCACTTGTTCTACCGTTAAACCTTGGACATCCGTTCTACCTAATAATTCCTCCAACTGTTTTTTCGATATCTTAATTTTTATCTCTGTCTTCGCTTTATTCTCACCATCTCCTGAATAATTTTCTATCTTCTCGGGGTAGGAAATAAAGTTTTCCTCGGCTGAAGCTTTGGGTGATCGGAAATCATCGGCAGAGGGGTGAATGGCTGGCTGCTTCTTTATACAATTTCCCATTTTATTCTTTTGTTTATAATATGAAAAATGTGAGTTAGGTTATGAGTTTATATAGGGATGTAAAGAATGCCAAGTTGGAATAAAGACTGCCACGTTGGATCGAGCAGGTCGTGGCATTGAAGGTTTGACCAATCATCTTAACATCTAGCTATTACATGGTACACTTCGTACCATACCAATTAGTTAATTTCTTAGTTACATACTTACATGGGATCAGTTCAAAAAATATATGAAATCGACTCGTCTTTAGTTAAGATTAACTTAAATGTTTAAATACTTGACTTGTACGGTTCGCGACCTATATTAGGTGTGTAGCATTCTATATATTCACCCTCTTTACGTGTATGTAAATTTACAAAATCCACTACCAGTAACTAATCGAGTCGACCAACAAAGTTGGCGAGTACAAATCTTGATTGATATTATTATTTTTTGTTATACTAGTAAGCAAGTCGAATCAAGTTTTGTAGCCAAATCAATCGAGTTTTAAATGCGCTAGTATTTTAATCGAGTGATTCTTCAATATAAGTCCTTTTTAGGATGGGAACATAGCTTTTGCAACCCTCAAAATTTGACTAGCACGAGGAGTACGGATTATAAGAGGGAACGAAGGTTCAAAGTAGCGGGCCCAAATGATTTTGTCTTAAGTGAACTTTTAGTAGGCAAAAAGCACATATAACTTGATAAGTCTCGTATTGATCTGGAGGTTTCTTGTAAAACAATATCATATCATGACTTTAGGAGTTAATCTTTATAACAATTTTCTGTTAAAAAAATGGTTGGTACGAACGAGATTCACATAACTCCAACATTTTTAACTCTTTGCATCTTCGATACTCGAATCAAAACATTAACGCTGGAGCAAGATGTTATCGAGAATTCGTAAGTAAAGGTCTGTCGCGTTTTTATATAGTACTAGCGGCCAGCTAGTTCAGATCTAAAACTAAACTAGGTCTAGTTTATTAAGGGTAGTAACGTTTTTACTCTACAGTACGCACTAGTTCAAAACTAAAACTAAACTAGGTTAAGTTTATTGAAATATTCGGCTGGGTTCAAGTGACAACGTACGAATCACATGCATGGTGACATGGTGTGTGTGTATTGACATGTAGCCATGTAGGGGCATACCGCATATGTGTGCTCTACGGATAAGTTAGAGCATGAGAGCCACCATTTTAAAGAAGAACAAATTAACAATGCTAAATCAAAAGTTCCATATATAGTACGAATATACCAGCTGAACACTGATTGTTACATACTTATCATTGTAACTTTGCAAAAGTAAATTTGAAAATCATGTGTAATACAGTATATTCTAAAAGAAATTACGTAAACAAAGAAATGAAACGCACATACTTACTCCGGAATGCTTTGTAGAGATTCAAATTGATCGCTTATATATTGCAACAACCGAGCAAGCACTTGTTCTACCGTTAAACCTTGGACATCCGTTAAATCAGTTTATAAATAACGTGATCCCTTTCGAATTTTTAATTAATATGTTAGTTAGTTGATTGTTTCAAAAAGAAGCATGCATGTAGGATAAGTTCAACTTTCAGATAAATCCGTTTTTATAATCATTAATCCAATAATGTTCAAGTGATTAAGTCTTTGAGTATGCTTTTTGATTTTTTTGATTTTTTTTCTTCTTATAATCATCATTTTCAATTTAGTACTACGTAATATTCTTTAATATAAGTCCCTTTCAAGGATGTGAACATAGCTTTTGCAAACCCTCTCAATTTGAATATATATCAAGAGACGTACGGATTACAAGAAAATGGGACGAAGGTTCAAAGTAGCGGGCCCAAATTATTTGTCTTAAGTGAACTTTTGTAGGCAAAAACCACATGTATAACTTTATAAGTCTCGTATTGATCTAGAGGTTTCTTGTAAAACAATATCATATCATGACTTTAGGAGTTAATTTGGGTTCGTTGAGAAATCTCTTTATAACAATTTTTTGTTAAACTAGCAAGACGTTACAAATAGAGCTGGCATAACAGATCCGACACAACACGACACGACACGAACCTGTTAAGATACGAACCTGTTAAGTTCGAACACGAACATGACACGACAACAATTCGTGTCATTTTTTTGGAACACGAACATGACACAAAAATTAACAGGTTACACGACACGAACCTGTTAACAAAAATACTAAAGTTATACCAAATACATAACAAAACATCAACACCAAGTTTCTGCCGAGACCAAAAGGGTCTCGACTAGGTTCTTTTCTCGCCAAAGTCAACCATCAAACCAAACGGTATCATTAATCCAAATCCGCTCCCAGAAACAACCACAAGAACAAATAAACAACAAGAACAATAACAGTAGGAACAAACATAAAAAATATCACCAAATCAACAACAAAAGAATGGAAACATCAAGTATAGTAGTATACCATGAGCTCTAGCTCACGGCTCGAACTCACTCGACACACACAAACACACAAACACGATACCATCTTAGTTTTCAAGTTTTTATTTATTTTTATACATCAAAACATTAAAACTCATTTCGTTTATCCCCAAAATCTTAATAAAAATCACGAGTTGGACTCGTGACTGAGTCAAATCACGCGTAAAACGTGTTTTCTACCTTTTCTTTATAGATCTACTGGTATATAGCGTCAAGAGTGGTGGTGTGATGGTTTCAGGCGGCGGTGGTGCAAGATAAGGGTGGTGGAGAGCTCTTTTGGGCGCGTGTGGTATATATAGTAATGGAAAGAGGAGATGGAGTGGAGTTTATTTGTGGTGGTGGTGAAGTTGGGTGGCCGGCGGTGGTGGTGATACAGGTGGCCGGCGGCGGCTGAAGTGAGATAGAGAGAAGACTGGAGATTTGGAGGCGCCAGAAAAATAGAGAATATGAGAAAAGAGGAAAGTGTTTTAGGGTTTACTTTTGAACATTTGAAATGATGAAATAATGTGGGTGTGCATGTATATTTGCAAAATTACACTGCTACTAATTAGTCGAGCTAAACTATAAAGTTTCAAGTTTTATATATATATATATATATATATATATATAACCTCTTAACATGTCTCTTAACGTGTCTTAACAGGTCCAGACCTGTTAAGACATGAAACCTGTTAATTTTATTCGTGTCTTAACAGGTCCGGACCCGTTAAGACACGAAACCTGTTATGACCCGACACGAAATCTGTTAAGAGCAGGTCGTGTCGTGTCGTGTTAACAGGTCCTTGTCAGAAATTGCCAGCTCTAGTTACAAAGACATACAAGAGCACAAAGATAACATGCAAGCTGAACTAGAGTCATATATACAATTAATCCATACCGAATTTAATTATCCATTCATATCTGAAATCCAAGAATGTGATAAAGTCGTTTCCTTTCTTCACCAAGTGTATATTTTCTAGGCTGTTCCAAGTTGAAATAAATTCGGTTGTTAAACCTCGTTTCGATTCAAGCAGTTGTTTGGATGACAACGTCGAAAAACATATTTTTGACATTTTGCTTAGACGAGCAGTATCTCTCCGAGAGATTAGGTCTTTTAATTGGATAGTCATCAAATTAAATCCCAATGCCACCAATATATGCCAGTAGCAACCTTGAATTCTGATAACGTATTTAATAATACTTTACCCCTTACGATGACCTAAAAGTGTCTACATTCACCAAGTAATATGAACTCAAATAATAACACATTCAAGAAACTCAATATATAGTTATATACCTATTGAACATGGAACTAGATCTAATGTTACATATTTTATAACTTCAACCTTACATAAGAAATATTAAAACTATATGTACGTACAAAGACTAACTAATGTTTGATAAACTAAAAGCCAAAACTCACGTTGCCAAGTTGGAATAAAGACTGCCACGCTGGATTGAGTATATTTCTTACGTGGCGGTTGAAAGCATATATGACCAATCTTCTCCACATGCATGTAGTTATTCGCTGGTACGTACGTACACTTCCTATCAGTTCAAAGTTCAAACTCATTATTAGTTCACTAACTATTCGCGAGATCGATTTAGCAAACATTTGAAATCACACTCGATTTAAGTTGCGTTAATTAGAGTGTTAAACATTTGAAATGATGAAATAATGTGGGTGTGCATGTATATTTGCAAAATTACACTGCTACTAATTAGTCGAGCTAAACTATAAAGTTTCAAGTTTTATAGCCGATTCATGTTTTAACACCACAATTTCCTTTTTTATTTTATTCTTTTCTTCTTTACGCATGCGGTCATATGAAAAATTTCCATACAACCATATACTTCTTATCAGTTTGTGACGAAAGCATATGACCATCTGCAAAAATACTATAAGTCATATGCTCTATTTTCATATTCTATAAAGTGCATAAATCCATATGCAAATAGGTCATATGGCCATATAGCTTTACAAATTATTTTTTGTTGCATTTTACTCTATCTTCCGAACCATCCGTAAAAATCATTTATACTATTTTAGAACTCGTAATTCTTATAAATTCGACACTTTATAAACCTTTACATAAAATGGGGTAACAACTTAATCTAAGCACGGTTCTCAAGACTTACTCGTCGACTAAAAACAAACAAAGACGATTATCCTTACCTTAGCATTCCTTGATAACCTACAAAACATATAACTAAAGAATAAGCTTTACACTTAGCAAGTGGAGTAATAACATAATCACCAATCATCACTTATTTAGATAATTATATAACGCTTCTTGATTCACGGGTTTACAAACGACTCATTAGAACTATGACATACTCGACACTTATTTTAACTTTCAAAACATCACTAACATTCCTGTTGGACACATGCTTAATTCATATGGTATGCTTCATCCACGATTTTAATCATCCTTGTAACTTACCCCGAAAGGTATTATCCATTGTCCCAAAAGGGGTGCTATTGAACATAACCATTCACAACTCTTAAACATTATTCATAACCACACTTTGACTTAGCTATCATCTCATATGGAACTTTCATAAAACACATTCTATTATCATATTAAAAATAATAATAATAATAATAACCTCTTTGAACTACACTTTTAATTTATCATGATTTGTTCATAACATAATAACATATTATCCCGAATGATTCATCATAACGTACAACTTACTCGAACTTCTCCCAAGGGTTCTGCTTCGCTTACCCTGAAGGGTGCTATTCATTACCCAGAAGAGTGCTATCATTTACCCCAAAAGGTTTCTATTTTACAAACAGGATACACATCATAAAAATATCACATTTGTTCTTTCTATATGCTATGTATATATATTCTCATTTAATCTCATACTTTACAACCTCGAACATTTACATATATATAAACTTCACACAAGAGATTTCTTATCACATTAAGCTTTTCAGCNTCCCCATGCCACCAATATAGGCCAGTAGCAACCTTGAATTCTGATAACGTATTTAATAATACTTTACCCCTTACGATGACCTAAAAGTGTCTACATTCACCAAGTAATATGAACTCAAATAATAACACATTCAAGAAACTCAATATATAGTTATATACCTATTGAACATGGAACTAGATCTAATGTTACATATTTTATAACTTCAACCTTACGTAAGAAATATTAAAACTATATGTACGTACAAAGACTAACTAATGTTTGATAAACTAAAAGCCAAAACTCACGTTGCCAAGTTGGAATAAAGACTGCCACGCTGGATTGAGTATATTTCTTACGTGGCGGTTGAAAGCATATATGACCAATCTTCTTCACATGCATGTAGTTATTCGCTGGTACGTACGTACACTTCCTATCAGTTCAAAGTTCAAACTCATTATTAGTTCACTAACTATTCGCGAGATCGATTTAGCAAACATTTGAAATCACACTCGATTTAAGTTGCGTTAATTAGAGTGTTAAACATTTGAAATGATGAAATAATGTGGGTGTGCATGTATATTTGCAAAATTACACTGCTACTAATTAGTCGAGCTAAACTATAAAGTTTCAAGTTTTATAGCCGATTCATGTTTTAACACCGCAATTTCCTTTTTTATTTTATTTTTTTTTATTTTTTTCTTCTTCTTTACGCATGCGGTCATATGAAAAATTTCCATACAACCATATACTTCTCAGTTTATGACGAAAGCATATGACCATCTGCAAAAATACCATAAGTCATATGATCTATTTTCATATTCTATAAAGTGCATAAATCCATATGCAAAAAGGTCATATGGCCATATAGCTTTACAAATTATTTTTTGTTGCATTTTACTCTATCTTCCGAACCATCCGTAAAAATCATTTATACTATTTTAGAACTCGTAATTCTTATAAATTCGACACTTTATAAACCTTTACATAAAATGGGGTAACAACTTAATCTAAGCACGGTTCTCAAGACTTACTCGTCGACTAAAAACAAACAAAGACGATTATCCTTACCTTAGCATTCCTCGATAACCTACAAAACATATAACTAAAGAATAAGCTTTACACTTAGCAAGTGGAGCAATAACATAATCACCAATCATCACTTATTTATATAATTATATAACGCTTCTTGATTCACGGGTTTACAAACGACTCATTAGAACTATGACATACTCGACACTTATTTTAACTTTCAAAACATCACTAACATTCTTGTTGGACACATGCTTAGGGTCCGTTTGGTATAGAGGTATGGGGAGGTTTAGAATCAAAGCAACTTCATAGAAGTTGTTTGGTACACTTTTTTTTTCGGGCCCACAGGTATTGAATGAAATATTCATTCTTTGGTACATTAGCATCTTTTGTTCAAATACAACCAATTAGAATTTAGTTTTATATTTTTCCTTTTTCCTCAACCACATATTCACTTATTCTATATTTTTATCTTTTATTTTTCAATTTCAAAATAACATATAATATCTCAATCTTTTTCCTAATAAAACAAAACCCCTAGTGGGGACTTTTTCAATCAAATCATTCCTTATTAAGTAATAAAATTTTTATTTTATTTTTTATTTTAAAGATTTTTAATAAAAAGAGCCTTAAATATTTCCTAATTTAACCAAAAAAAATTGTAAATTCGTTTTAGGTGAAAAGTGAGTGAAAAGTTATATGTGTCAAAAGTATGAAAAAAAAAAACTTTAAAAAAGTGGGGTGAATCTACAATATCTTCGGGGGTTTAAACAAAAATTTTAAAAAACAAAACCACAACTAAACACAGCTCCGTTTAATCAATTCCACATAATCCATTCATCATAGATCGAAGCAGATTTAATCACATAAGCAACCATCCCACACCGCCACAATCCTCCATTACAGATTTAATCTTGTGTTCAGTTATATCATAACATCGATCCTATTCAACATGTCTCTATAGGTGAAATCTAATTAGGTATGATACTGATGGATTTGTTATTAAAAGCCCTAATTCTACATATTCAGGATAAAATTTTAAAGATTTATGTTAAGCTAATTAACCTATCAGTCATGATTGATTATATAAGTGTGCTATATTGATCTCTGCAAATCAACTTTGACACCACCTAGAAGAATGCCCAAAAATCGTGGAGAATTTCACATCACACTGTAAAAATGGATACAATGATAATCCGCTATTTCAGCGGGCTATCAAAGGTTTTACTATACACAATGGAGACCCCTTCGGAGATGAGACAGGTAGGCAATCTATTTGGGGAACAGAATTTGAAGATGAATTTCACAAAAAGGTCCGTAACAGCTTATTCTTAGAATTACATTTCATATAAAATAGTAGGAATTAAAGTTATGCGGAATGGTCTTATCGATGAAGGATAGTAGTGTAGTTTAGGACTCATTTGTGTTTTTAGCGCTTACTTTGTTGTGAAAATTTGAAGCAGATCAGTATATTGTTTTTTCGCTTGCAAATATTTGGGGAACTCAGATGTAGCTACTTACATGAGGCTCATATATGTTATGCTTGATAATACATGTGTGTTTTAAGCTTATCTTACTATATTTATATATATTTTATTGTATCAAATAAATCGATATAGGTCGAATAAATATACCAAGCTTCTCATGACAATTTGTGGATAGCTTTTCGTACTATGAATCATGAACTTTTTTTTTTCTACGGCTCTACTTTTTGTGAACACTTCACCTTACCAGGCGAGTAAAACTTTCACTTTAGTATTCTTTGTGCATGCTCTTAAGTTTCTGGATACTAAGTTTAGTTCTTCTTGAAGATTTTTATGCAATATCTGAATATTATGTGATTACTAATATCGAATGGCCAAATGCAATTTACCCACTAAGTAAAACCCAATATAAAGCAGCTCAGATATCTAATAGCCGCTAACTAATCTATGTCCAACGATAATCTGTTTTTAACAAGTTGACAGCGCCAATTTGGTTTAAATATGGTTATGGTTCCTGTAGTGATTTATGAGTTTAACTGTAACTAATTCAAAGAGGAAGAGGAAAGGGCAGAGGCAGAGGCCGGGGTAGAGTCCTTAAAGAAGCTAATGTACGGGCTTCGCTTTGTGTGGTCTTTTCTAGGATGTAAGTTGCATTCTCATAAGTAACTATATTTTTGTAGAATCCACCACTCTTCCTATTTAGTTGTACATTCAGTTGCAACACATTCTTCGACTCTGAACCCAAAAAAACACATTATTATAAGACTATGTATTCAACCAGATATAAATAACATGTGATGCTTCCTAAAACTCTAAACCCTATCGAGTGAACAAACTAATTTAATTCTTCAACAACAACATGCTTCGAAGCAGCAAGACTTCAAATTATATTCACAACAACATTTTCTTTAGTTTGTTGTTATTGAACCCGAAAATTAATCACCTTACCACCCTCACTTCCGATTCCTTCGTCGGCAACTATAAGAACTACATTTTTTTCTATTGAAATAGTGATGATTAAAGGTTTGAACAGAAAACAACTATGTGACTATATTTATATATATCTTATTAGAATAGAATATAAATATTGAACACAGGATGATCTAGGGGTTTTATTGAATGTAAATATGTGACTTTTTTTTCTCATGTGAATCGATAGTGAGGAGAGTACAAAAGGGATTTAGCTGTATATTTACAAGTATTTTGCCTGTGTATATTCTTCCCATATTACTCTCGATCAAGTTGAACAAATTTATAAGATTATCTAATCGTTTTAATTTACTATATTAGAGGAACTTTGGGATTTTAGTAGTGAATTTTTTTAATATGATTTGTGTGAGTGAAATAATCTATTTTGAAGTATGATGCCACTGTGTTCTTAATTTTATAAATGCATATTTGGATCCCTGAATGATAAGTCATGTTTATGCAACTTATATATAAGTGATATAGATCAATGTATGAAGTAGGATATCACTTTATATACGTTTGTTAAGAAATTGGCTTAGGATTTTTCATGATTACCCATTAAAAAAATCAGTTAGTGAATCATTATTCACTAAGTACTCGAAACAGGTTTGTTGGTGGTGCGGACAGTGGTGGTTCAGTCGGAGACGAAACTCCAGTGATGGATGTTGCTAATTGAGAAGCTTTCAACAAATTTTGGAGGTAATAGTTTGACTTACATAAAACACCTTGGAACTAATGTCGAGTGTCATTCATATTACATGCAAAAGTGAGTTATGTTTTTTTCATAGTGTTTATTAACGTGGTTTGTGAGGTGATTATTGGTGACTGATTTGCTAGACGATAAGTTAAATTGCTTTTGCGAATGGAGGTAAATTTTGTTGTTGCTAAACTTGATTTTTGCATCATGAATATGTTTATGTTTATTACTATTACAATATCAATGTTGTCATTTCAGTTCTTAGTTTATTAGCCTTACTTCTGTTTCTATGTTTATTCATGAAACTTTAGTTTGTGAATCTAATATCGAGTGATGGAAATGCCTATCTTATGGTGCATTTATTGGAATTTTGTATTTACATTGCACTCATTGTTTCAACAAAATCATTTACACATAACGTACAAGAAAATGATTTGACGGATACATTTTCTAACAGATTTCTGACGATGACAATTCCGCTCTGAGAAATAAAAGTCCCACATCAAACAATACATGCAAAGGCACAACAAACAGTCAAGTCTATATGATCGAGGATGGATATAATTAGAATAAATGTTACAAACATTATGATAAAAATACAATTTAATGGATATATGCATTTACAAAATATATTGGTTAACTTTTGTACATTTTGAGAACTCAGACCATTTATCACGTTTTATATCAGATTATTTGAAAGTAGAAACATTATAGCAAATACGCTTTAAACATGACCTGCATTAACCAATTTATGATGGAATTTAAATTATAACTGGTCAAAAATACATTATTTAAAAAATTAGAAAAAACCCCGCGCGTGCGCGGGTATTATAACTAGTTTACATATATAAAATTATATAATTTAAACATTTTTTTATTTTCTCTCTTCTCCTTTTCTTTCAAACCTTTCCCAAATACGAATCCAATTCCAATCCCACTTACAAACCAAACGCACCCTTAATACATATGGTATACTTCATCCACGATTTTAATCATCCTTGTAACTTACCCTGAAAGGTATTATCCATTGTCCCAAAAGGGGTACTATTGAACATAACCATTCACAACTCTTAAACATTATTCATAACCACACTTTGACTTAGCTACCATCTCATATGGAACTTTCATAAAACACATTCTATTATCATATTAAAAATAATAATAATAATAATAACCTCTTTGAACTACACTTTTAATTTATCATGATTTGTTCATAACATAATAACATATTATCCCGAATGATTCATCATAACGTACAACTTACTCGAACTTCTCCCAAGGGTTCTGCTTCGCTTACCCTGAAGGGTGCTATTCATTACCCAGAAGAGTGCTATCATTTACCCCAAAAGGTTTCTATTTTACAAACAGGATACACATCATAAAAATATCACATTTGTTCTTTCTATATGCTATGTATATATATTCTCATTTAATCTCATACTTTACAACCTCGAACATTTACATATATATAAACTTCACACAAGAGATTTCTTATCACATTAAGCTTTTCAGCATAGCGTCATATTTCTCGTAAAACATACAAATTACTCTAGTAATTAACTTGCACATTGGCTTACATTAACACATAAGTCTCTGCCAAATACTATCTAACAAATACTGACTCTTTAATTTTTTATAATTTTTCT
Source organism: Artemisia annua (assembly GCA_014162995.1). NCBI lineage: Eukaryota > Viridiplantae > Streptophyta > Magnoliopsida > Asterales > Asteraceae > Artemisia > Artemisia annua. The sequence goes on from LBNU01012530.1 coordinate 144,974, forward strand.
CACTTAGTCTACTGCGTGTTTCATGTAGCACATTTGCAATCCACTAAAACATAAATAACGCATAACAACAAGTTAAATCACATACTCGTTCCAAACTAACAAGTAAAGCTTAGCTTTACAAACACATATATAATTCACAAACTATAAATAAACAATAAGCTCTATCATGGTAAACATGTTCATTAAATTCTACTCTTATACTTTAAAACTGAAGAGAGTCAAATATATAATATTATATAACTTTTCGGTTTTGGGGTGTAACATTTGACGCATACTCTATAAAACCGAGCATTATAATGTTAGTGGATAATTAGGCCCAAGCCCGGATTGTGGGTTTTGGGTATTAGGGTTTCACTATTATATATATATATAGTGATCAATAATAAAGTTATACCTACGGGTTTTATCATTATTGATCACTATATATAATAGTGAAACCCTAATATCCAAAACCCACAATCCGAGCTTGGGCCTAGTTATCCACTAACATATAAGTGCATAAGTAATAGCACATAAAGTCCGTCATTCATTGAGACCTCAGTGTTTGAGAGTTGAGACGCCCTCGCCATTGATTAATACGATGGCAAGTAAAAATTTTGTGTTTACAACAATTTTTACCAAAGCAAATGAAACCATTGTTCTAGATGTTTATAACAAATGTATAATAATTTTTGAAGGTCACAATACACATTCAAATGTTATATGTTTACCAAGCCTATTTTGTGATTAATGCAAAGGCAAACAAAATTGACAGAGTGACTTGCTTTGCGTGTACATTTTTACCTAAACACATGTGGATTGAGTATTTATTATCATTGATCCACTTGAGGGATTTATTCTTTGAGTTTTTAAATTTTATAATCACTGATTTTCATCTTATATTAATTGTCCGCCAACAAAAAATACATAACTAAAACAAAGTAAGATTTTGAAATCATAATTTGAAGAAAAAGTAATAAATAAAACTCGATATCAAATTTTCATATTTGTGTTTTTAATAACAGAGATTAATTTGATACAACTTCAAAAGAAAACGTGAAGTCGCGATCAACTAATTTCGTACTATAATAAAGATATATTCAATTGACCAAGTCTAGCTTCAAGTCACTCTCAAGGATGAGAATGTAAATTTTGCAAGCCTCATAATTTGACTAGCATGGTCAGTACGAAATATTGGAAATGGGGCCAAGTGTTTAAAGTGATTGGTACACCATCTTAATGTCTTACTAGAAGTTACAACTTTATAAGTATGCGTATCGATATATCTACATGTTTATGTCTAAATAAAATAACTTTGAGATCGTTGAAAATTTAAATATTAAGAACGTTCTAATAATATTTTTGCATGCAATGCAATGTTGTGAGAGATTGAGGGTGCGTTTGGTACCTATTCCCGGGAATCAACTATCACTATGAAAGTGATAATTGGTGTTTGTTTAGGGTGTCTGGGCCCACAACTATTACTATGAAAGTCCATTATTTTTCATACTCCATATATGGCTAGAGAGTGGTGAATGAAACTTTCATAGTTGAGTACTATCAAACTCATACCATTGTGAGAGATTGAAAGCTAAAAGTCACGAGTTGCATTTTTACGAAAATTAGTAAAGATTTGTAACACAATAAATTGAGATCAAATACGCTTCTGAAAAGAATTGTTATAGCTGATAGAATTTTACATAGCGCAAAAAAGTTCATATGGTTCACAAACATCCAGAGAACCCCTTTCGGGCTTCGGCCCGTCCCTTGTTGTATAGATCTTATAGTGAGTAGATAACGCTTTGTGGATGTAATTGATCAAACTATTACATGTTCAGTAATGAAATCAAACCATGAAAACACAGGTACTCCAATAATAAATAATATGCACTTAAATAAAAATAAATTAAAGAATTTGAACATATATCGACCCAAAAAAAATAATTTACATGTACAAGTCTAGTCAAAAGTTACATAGGCTAAAAAAGAAAAAATTCACGTTATTGGGTTGTAGTAACAACCCAATACGGATCACATATAGCCAGCTGGTTACTCCGGAATACTTTGTAAAGCAGGCCTCCACGCCCGTTGATGAGATTCAACTCGATCACTAACATTCATCAACTGAGCAAGCACTTGCTCCGTCGTTAACCCCTTCACATCCGCAGTACCCAATAATTTCTCCAATTGTTTTTTTGATATTTTTATCTTTATCTCCGTCTTCACCTTTTTTTCACCATAGTTGTCCACCTTCTTATTGTTGTCACAATGGTTACCTATGTGAGATTTATTCTCGGGTGATGTTACTAGTGATCGACAGTCATCGTTGTCGGGGTGAATGGCTGGCTGCTTTTTGATACAATTTCCCATTTTTAGGGTTTGCGAAATATGATATGAAAATTATGAGTTGGGTTATAAGTTTATATAGGGTATGCAATGAAGACCAAGTTGAAATAAAGTGTCCAACATGGCTTTTGAAAATTTGACCAATCATTTTCTCAGTATTTAGGTTAGTACCGGTTCAAAATAACTAGTCTATTAAGTGTGATGTTCCACGAAACATCTATATTTAGAAATCAGTTTATGAGTTCGTAGTAATTTTCATAAGCTACTTAGATCGGACCACAAATATATGAAATCAACTCCGGTGTATTTATACTCGACTTGCACGTAAAGTTTGCGAGTTGTGCTGAGTGTGTGTCCTTTTATGTGTGTCATTCTTTCTGTATATCTATTTAGCTGCATATATAATTACCCTACTAACTAATCTGGAAGACCAGCTGAACTGAAAAGGATCTAGTCGATAATTATCACTATATCTGATTAGTGTTATTGGTTATATGATTTGTAGTACTCTTTTTAACAGCATATGATTTTAATTTTTTTTTACTAATTGAGTTGAGCTGAACCGAAAAACATTGAGCCGGCTAATGTCTCCTCAGCATTCTTAAATATGATCGCAATTAACAATATTGATGTTTATAACAACTATAACCTAAGATAATATGTAGGTAATAACCATCTTTTCGGATGTTAATAATAATTTTCACGGTATCAATTTTTCAATCTACGTTCAAACATATCGTGTATATAATTTCTACGTAACGAACAGTTATGAGACAAGACCACTAAAATCCACATAATGACTTGTTACACATGTATCCTTTTCAGTTTATTAATGTGTTGAACTTTTCAAAAGAAGTTGTACGATGAGTTCTACTTTCACTTTGATCAGTAGTTTCCATTATCATCATTGTCAAATTATGTTCAAGTGATTGAATCATTGAGTTGCTATGATCATTTAATACAACTATATTCAACGACTGAGTCTTTAAGTCACTTTGAAGAATAAACATGCAGATTTTGCAACCCTCACAGCAATTTGACTAGCATGCATGCATGAGTATGAATCATTAGAAAAAATGGGGGCAAAGGTTTAAAGTGATAAGTCCATTTTCTTTTCTATATCGTTTTACAAAAAGTTAACATGAAAAATATATAGTTGGCAAAAAGCATTTATAAGTATCCGTATTGATCTATAGGTTACGTTGAAAAGGACGATATTTTTGAGCACGTAGATACCCCTTAAATGGATAACAATACCATCCTTTTATTATTATTATTATTGTTATTATTATTATTATTTTGATTTTATCATAAAACTATGAATCAAAAAGTACGAAACGCTTTCAATGAAATAGCTCTTGAATGTGATGCCAATCTATTTGAAGTTTTGTCTTTAGAGAAAAGTCATAACGGGTTCAAATTGAACCCGAATTAAAGTTGCCCGTCAAAATTGTTTGTCACAATGAATACTTAAGACGGGTGGATTTCAATGATAAGATTTAGTTATTGAATCGAACTTGACAAAAATGTGATGATTTACATTCAAAAATGTGAAATTGTTAACCTATCTTTAAACTTTAAATAGTTGAGAAATGGATAATTTTTATTAATCTTCATGAGTAATAGTTATAATGCCCGCGCACGCGCGGGTTTTTTTTAAAAATTTTTGAATCATATATTTTTATTTATTAAAAAACAAATAATTTAATCTTTGTTTTGTTTGATTTATGATGTTTAATTATAGGTTTTTATTATTAAAGATAATTATTTAAAAATTTTAATCCTATTGTTAATTGCATCTTATCTATATTTTTTGTATTTATCTTCTACATGTGTTATGGATAAATATAAAATATTATCTAATAAGAAAATAATCTTTTTTTTCTAAATAATATTATTACTAAATAAGGTATGGTTTAGTTTTTTTGAAATGGAAAAGTCCCACTTGAGGTTTTGTTTTATTATATAAAAGATAACAATTTTTCTAATATCACATGGTTTTGTTTACATGAAAAAAGAAAATGGCTTCTTTTTCATAATTCAATAACGACATGTTACATTTGGGGATAGGAAAATTATTAGGACGATAAATCATCTTTTGATCATATTTTATTACATTTGGGGATAGAAAATGGCTTCCTTTTCATTATTTTGATTTTCTCCGTCAATCTCCTAGCCTTCGAGAATATTTCTCCCAAGTTTGAATTTGTTCCTTTGATACATGACTTCTTCTACTTCACTTTTATTCTTTATATTTTTGAGGTTGGTGAGGAGAACATGTAATATTGGTTGAATTCGGTTTGTATTTGAGTTAAAAATTTCAATAACCGGATATATCTCATAATTTGACTAGCATGGTCAGTAGGAAATATTAGCAAGCCTCATAATTTGACTAGCATGGTCAGTACGAAATATTAGAAAACGGGGCCAAATGTTTAAAGTGATTCGTACACCATTTTAGTTCAATTCGTCTTTACTAGAAGTTAACTCTAGTCGTCAAAAAGCATTTATAAGTTACTACGTACAACTTTATAAGTATTCGTATTGATCTACATGTTTATAGTTTAGATTTAAACTAAATAGCTTTGAGATCGTTGGAAATTTAAATATTAAGAACGTTCTAATTATATTCTTGCATGCAATGCAATGTTGTTGGTAATGAGGGATAAAAAAATCATGTATAGATCCTGGGAACCCCGTTTGGTCCGTCCTTGTTGTATAGATCTTATAGTGAGCATTGATAACCCTTTGTGATATGTAACTGATCAAACTAGGATTATGGTGCACGGAAGTCACTAAAGTTTCACCAAAATTTGTCTTAAGGAAACAAAGTTTCATTTTGTACTTCTAGGTTACTGAACTTTGAAACTTTTTTCACTCAGGTAACTGAACTTATAAAAGTGAATGTTCAGGTTATTAAACTTTGAATATTGTTCCCTCAGGTTACTGAACTTATCAAAAATATACATCCAGATTACTCGGACTAACACTGAATTTTCGAAGTGTATGCTTACCGAAAGTTCAGTAACCTAAGTGAACAAAATGAAACTTTGTTTTCTTAGGACAAATTTTGGTGAAACTTTAGTGACTTCCGTGTACCATAACCCATTACATGTTAAATCAAAGCATGAAAACACAAGTACTCCAATAATACCAGGTAATATGCACTTAAATAAAAACAAACTAAAGAATTTCAATGTATATCGACCAGAAAAAACTGTATGTACAATGCTAGTCAAAAGCTACATAGGCTAAAAAAGAAAAAATTCACGTTATTGGGGTTAACAACCCAATACGGATCACATACAGCTAGTTGCTTACTCCGGAATACTTTGTAAAGCAGGCCTCCACGCCCGTTGATGAGATTCAACTCGATCACTAACATTCAACAACTGAGTAAGCACTTGCTCCGTTGTTAACCCCTTCACATCCGCACTACCCAATAATTTCTCCAACTGTTTTTTCGATATTTTAATCTTTATCTCCGTCTTCAACTTTTTTTCACCATAGTTGTCCACCTTGTAGTCAAAATGGTTACCTACATGAGACTTATCTTCGGGTACTAGTGATCGACAATCATCGTTGTCGGGGTGAGTTGCTGGCTGCTTTTTTATACAATTTCCCATTTGTTATTTTCTAATATGATATGAAAAATATGAGTTGGGTTATAAGTTTTTATAGGGTATGCCATGAAGACCAAGTTGAAATAAAGTGTCCTACATGGCTTTTGAAAATCTGATCAATCATTTTCAATGTTTAGGTTAGTACCGGTTCAAAATAACAAGTCTATTAAGTGTGATGTTCCACGAAACATCCATATTTAGGAATCGGCAACTTGCGTTCGTTGTAATTGTCATAAGCTACTTAAATTAGATCGACCAAATATATATGAAATCGCGCGAGTTGATCTGAAAAGCATCGAGCAGGCAAATATCTCCTCGGATTTTAATAATGATTAATTTTCACGATATTAGTGAACTTTTCAATATAGATTAATCAAACATTTAGTGTATATAATTTCTACTTTACGTACAATTGTCACACAAGGCCAACAAAATTTACATGATGACTTTATATACATGTAAGCTTATGACTTTATGAGTTTGTTAATATGTTGAATTTTTCAAAATAAAATGTACGAAAGGTTCAACTTTCACTTTGATTAGTAGTTTCTGTGATCATCATTGTCGAATTTAAAGGGTTGTTTACTTTTTTTCTTAGCTAAGAGTTATGTAGGTCCCATGTCTATCTAAGGTGTGTTTCTTTTTTTTCTTAGCCAAGGGTTCATATAGGTCCCACTACTATATAAGCCTCTTAATTGGGAGGACATGATAATTTAAGCCTTATGGATATAGACCAAACAAGGGAATTTTATGGGCCCCACCTAAAAAGTAATAATATTAAATGGTATCTCTTAGCTAAGGGAAAAAAAGAAACACCAAGCCTCTTAATGGGGAGGAGGTGAGTTTTTATCTCTTGTGGATATAGACTCATTAAAGGATTTTTATGGGCCCCATCTCAAAAGTAATAATATAAAAAGGTTAGTGGGGCTAATCCCTTTCACTAAGGAAAAAAAAGAAACATGCCCGTCTTTTAAGTTGTTATAAGCATTTAATGCAACTATATTCAACGACTGAGAGTCTTTTAAGTCCCTTCGAAGAATAAATAAACATGTGAGTGTTACACATGTATCCTTTTCAGTTTATTAATGTGTTGAACTTTTCAAAAGAAGTTGTACGATGAGTTCAACTTTCACTTTGATCAGTAGTTTCTATTATCATCATTGTCAAATTATGTTCAAGTGATTGAGTCTTTGAGTTGCTATGATCATTTAATATAACTATATTCAACGACTGAGTCTTTAAGTCACTTTGAAGAATAAACATGCAGATTTTGCAACCCTCACAGCAATTTGACTAGCATGCATGCATGAGTATGAATCATTAGAAAAGATGGGGGCAAAGGTTTAAAGTGATAAGTCCATTTTCTTTTCTATATTGTTTTACAAAAAGTTGACATGAAAAATATATAGTTGGCAAAAAGCATTTATAAGTATCCGTATTGATCTATAGGTTACGTTGAAAAGGACGATATTTTTGAGCACGTAGATACCCCCTTAAATGGATAACAATACCATCCTTCTTTTTTTATTTTTATTATTATTATTATTATTGTTATTATTATTATTATTTTATCATAAAACTATGAATCAAAAAGTACGAAACGCTTTCAATGAAATAGCTCTTGAATGTGATGCCAATCTATTTGAAGTTTTGTCTTTAGAGAAAAGTCATAACCGGTTCAAATTGAACCCGAATTAAAGTTGCCCGTCAAAATTGTTTGTCACAATGAATACTTAAGATGGGTGGATTTCAATGATAAGATTTAGTTATTGAATCGAACTTGACAAAAATGTGATGATTTACATTCAAAAATGTGAAATTGTTAACCTATCTTTAAACTTTAAATAGTTGAGAAATGGATAATTTTTATTAATCTTCATGAGTAATAACAATTTTTCTAATATCACATGGTTTTGTTTACATGAAAAAAGAAAAAGGCTTCTTTTTCATAATTCAATAACGACATGTTACATTTGGGGATAGGAAAATTATTAGGACGATAAATCATCTTTTATTACATTTGGGGATAGAAAATGGCTTCCTTTTCATAATTTTGATTTTCTCCGTCAATCTCCTAGCCTTCGAGAATATTTCTATCAAGTTTGAATTTGTTCCTTTGATACATGACTTCTTCTACTTCACTTTTAGTCTTTATATTTTTGAGGTTGGTGAGGAGAACATGTAATATTGGTTGAATTCGGTTTGTCTTTGAGTTAAAAATTTCAATAACCGGATATATCTCATAATTTGACTAGCATGGTCAGTACGAAATATTAGCAAGCCTCATAATTTGACTAGCATATATGGTCAGTACGAAATATTTTAAACGGGGCCAAATGTTTAAAGTGATTCGTACACCATTTTAGTTCAATTCGTCTTACTAGAGGTTAACTCTAGTCGTCAAAAAGCATTTATAAGTTACAACTTTATAAGTATTCGTATTGATCTACATGTTTATATTTTAGATCTAAACTAAATAGCTTTGAGATAGTTGGAAATTTAAAGTAAACTGAATGCAATGCAGTGTTGTTGGTAATGAGGGATAAAAAAATCATGTATAGATCCTGGCCTCCTGGGAACCCCGTTTGGTCCGTCCTTGTTGTATAGATCTTATAGTGAATATCGATAACGCTTTGTGATATGTAACTGATCAAACTATTACATGTTAAATCAAAGCATGAAAACACAAGTACTCCAATAATACCAAGTAATATGCACTTAAATAAAAACAAATTAAAGAATTTCAACGTATATCGACCAGAAAAAAATATATGTACAATACTAGCCAAAAGCTACATAGGCTAAAAAAGAAAAAAATCACGTTATTGGGTTTAACAACCCAATACGGATCACATATAGTTGCTTACTCCGGAATACTTTGTAAAGCAGGCCTCCACGCCCGTTGATGAGATTCAACTCGATCACTAACGTTCATCAACTGAGTAAGCACTTGCTCCGTTGTTAACCCCTTCACATCCGCACTACCCAATAATTTCTCCAACTGTTTTTTCGATATTTTAATCTTTATCTCCGTCTTCAACTTTTTTTCACCATAGTTGTCCACCTTTTGATTGTGGTCAAAATGGTTACCTACATGAGACTTATTTTCGGGCGATGTTACTAGTGATCGACAATCATCGTTGTCGGGGTGAATTGCTGGCTGCTTTTTTATACAATTTCCCATTTGTTATTTTCTAATATGATATGAAAAATAAGAGTTGGGTTATAAGTTTTTATAGGGTATGCCATGAAGACTAAGTTGAAATAAAGTGTCCTACATGGCTTTTGAAAATTTGACCAATCATTTTCAGTGTTTAGATTAGTACCGGTTCAAAATAACTTGTCTATTAAGTGTGATGTTCCACGAAACATCCATATTTAGGAATCAGCAACTTGGGTTCGTTGTAATTGTCATAAGCTACTTAGATCGACCAAATATATATATGAAATCGCGCGAGTTGATCTGAAAAGCATCGAGCCGGCAAATATCGATCTCCTCGGATTTTAATAATGATTAATTTTCACGATATTAGTGAACTTTTCAATATAGATTAATCAGACAGTTAGTGTATATAATTTATACTCTACGTACAATTGTCACAAGGGCAACAAAATCTGCATGATGACTTTATATACATGTAAGCTTATGAGTTTGTTAATATGTTGAATTTTTCAAAAGAAAATGTACGAAAGCTTCAACTTTCACTTTGATCAGTAGTTTCTGTGATCATCATTGTCCAATTTATGTTCAAGTGATTAAGTCTTTAAGTTGTTATAAGCATTTAATGCAACTATATTCAACGACTGAGTCTTTTAAGTCCCTTCGAAGAATAAATAAACATGTAGATTTTGCAACCCTCACAATTTGACTGGCATGCATGCATGGGAGTATACGAGTCATTAGAAAATGTGGAGCGAAGTTTAAAAGATGGGTCCATTTTCTTTTCTATGTTGTCTAACAAAAAAGTTAACATGAAAGATGGTCGGCAAAAAGCATTTAGAGATCTAAATTTGCTACCTCAATACACATCTAATAACACCTCATAACTAAAATACCTTCTTCAGCAATAACTGTAATAGGCTTCAATGGATCCCATAACACACTGCCAAAAATACTCACTTACTCACAAAAAAGTAAATAAATAAATAAATGAAATAAAAAAATATAAGGATCGTCAACCCAATCACTTTTATCGTGGTAACATGCTTATTGCAATGGGGTGGTATAGTATGGCTATTCCAATGGGTAAAAAGTTACTTATAAGACGCCATTGAACACTTAATTACACCGTTCACTATTATAATTAAGTATCCGTATTGATCTATAGGCTTATCTAAATGCACAATGTAATTATCAAATGACTGTAACTTAATTTACATACGTTGAAAAGGCCGGTAACTTTGAGTACGTAAAAGCAGTATATACTCCGTATTACTTAGCAACCCAAAAGCTATAGATTAGTGAACGCTTTCAGTGAAATAGTTGTTGAATTTGCACTACAAAAAATTGGTTCAATCTCCACACTTTTAAAAAGTGTGTAAAATTTTGTTGAGTTATTAACACTTAATAATGTAAAAAAAAATAGTTACATAAATAAGTGTGGAAAAAAAATGTAAAACAATAAATTTTCCATATGTCAAAAAAAAGTTCACACTTTTAAGTGTGGAGAAATCTAAGGATTGTCCACACTTATAGGTGTGGACCCAAATTCTTCACACTTCCTTAAAGTGTGGAGGCCCAAATTCTCCACACTTCCTCAAAGTGTGGGGAATTTCGGTGTTACAAAATAACCTCCATACTTAGAAGTGTGGAGAAATGTTATAATTTTTCACACTTAAAAGTGTGAACTTTTTTTTAGACAATTATAAGTGTGAAAAATCTGTTGTTTTACAATTTTTCTCACACTTATTAATGTAACCAAATTTTACACACTATTAAGTGTTAGTAAATTAGTAAAATTTTACACACTTTTAGAAGCGTGAAGAAAAAAGTGTGGAAATTACACTATTTTTTTGTAGTGTTGATACCAATCTTTTTTATTTATCCGGAACAACTGATTTTTGCTGAAAGTTTGGTCTATAGAGAAAAGTCATAACGGGATCAAACTGAATCTCAAATTAAAGTTACCCGTCAAAATAACCTGTTTGTGAATATATATTACATTCCTCTCAGATATGTATTGTTGTATTCATTATTGTATCAAACTTGAAAAAATGTGATGATATACATTCGAGAATGTGAAATTCTTAACCTAACTTTAAACTTNTTTTTTTTAATCTTCATGGCTCATTGAGTAGTAACAATTTTTGTAACATCACATGGTTTTGTTTACATGAAAAAGAATGACATGTTTTTCATAATTCAATAATGTCACATGTTACGTGTTACATGTGGAGATAATGTGATATGTCCAAAGATTTGTGGGCTTTATTGGCGAAATGGTGGGAGTTGGATATTCTGATATGCGCTAACATCACTGAGTGGTACACCTGGCTTGATTCTTTGCATTTTTCTAATATGGCGCGTTTGTTTATCGAAATAGCCGGGGGACCCTTCTATGGTACATTTAGAGCTATCGTAATCACTTGCTTTTTTTAGCCCCCTCCTAAGAAGGCGTTGCTTTGGGACTCTATTATCTCTCAATCTTTCTTATGGATTTCTTATTCTAGTTTTTGCTAGGTTTTAATAAAAGCCGCCGTTATAATAAAAAAAAAAAAAAAAAAAAAGTTATTATTTCAATATCTATATATAATTTAAAGTTTGTGTTGAGTCACTTTTCTCGATCAACTTTTGCCTTCGAGAATCAGATACTTTTCAAGTTTGAGCTTGTTCTTTAAAATACAAGTTCTTCTACTTCATCTTTCACTACAAAAACATAGTTCAATCTCCACACTTTTAAAAAGTGTGTAAAATTTTACTAATTTAATAACACTTAATAGTGTGTAAAATTTGGTTACATTAATAAGTGTGGGAAAAATTATAAAATAATAAATTTTTGACACTTATAGTTGTCCAAAAAAAAGTTCACACTTTTAAGTGTGAAGAATTACAAGATTTCTTCACACTTCTAAGTATGGAGGTTATTTTGTAACACCCAAATTCCCCACACTTTGAGGAAGTGTGAAGAATTTAGGGCTCCACAGTTTAAAGAAATGTGAAGAATTTGGGTCCACACATATAAGTGTTAACATTTTTTAGATTTCTCCACACTTAAAAGTGTGAATTTGTTTTTGACACATGGGAAATTTATTGTTTTATAATTATTTTTTTACACTTATTAATGTAACCATTTTTTATACATTATTAATTGTTAATAAATCAATAAAATTTTAAACACTTTTTAAAAGTGTGGAGATTGAATCAATTTTTTGTAGTGTTTATTCTTTATATATGTTTGAGGTTGGTGAGTGATAACATGCAACGCTTTATTCATATCTTCATTTTCAGAATTGAAAAGTTTGTCTTTGTAAGGAAATATACAAAGTGAAGTATGGTATAAGTTTTGAGTTGATTATATATCTTCATGTTCAATTCTTCGATCGGACCATTTTTAATCTATAAATCATATGTTATTTGTCTTTCTAATTCTTTTAGGATTCACACTTCTATAAACTCCAAAACTGTCTTAAAAGAAGACGTGACAATTTGACATATAATGACAACTTAAAGGAAACATACACAAAAAATAGAAATAAAAAAGTAACATGTTTCTATAGTTATGCCATTTGTGCTCTAATTTCAAAATAGCTTGTAATTTGTAAATGTCAATATCTGGTTATAGTTTGTATATCGTCTCTTAGTAGTACTTATTAATCCATCCACGAGTTTGACATGGGACCATATATTGTCCTTGTTTATTGTTTAGCCTTATCGAGTTATCGACACAAGATCATGCAAAAATTGACCCACGTCGACAAAAGCCAATAATGGAAAAGAACGACTATGAAATGTGAACCAAAGTCGAACTTTATTAGGAAGAAATTTGAACCATATGTATAAAAAAAATAAGGTATGCCGAATTTGAATATGTTGATTGGTCCAAAATTGATTAGATTTAAGTAAAAAATCTGTTAACCAACTTTTTTTGTATTAAAAATTCAACTTTTTACCTAAAGGTCCGGATAATGATTGATTGATTATGATCTATAAAGAGGATGTATTTATAATGTCTTTAGGACGAAAAAGAGGAATAAATTTTGTATCTTTTTACGTGTATGTGTGGTAAAAGCAAAATGTACATAGATCATATCTACATCTACACTTTAAAATACGTACACACACACACAACATGCAACCATGTATATGCATGGCTACAGTTGGTGACTTGCTATGCATGTGCTTTAGTGTTTGTTAATATATATGTTGAAGAACAAGTATGGCGGCGGCCGGCCGCGTTGCGGCCTTGCGTTGTCTTTTTGGTTGTATTTAGTTTATAATGTTGTTTATCAAAGAATATGGAGATTTGGTAGGCCAAGTCTAAAACGACATAAAATAGCATAGTGTCAAACGGATAATAATATTATGCTTAAAACAAAAATATACCGATGCAAGATCGCATATATGAGACATTGCAGCATCATTTTATAGAACTGCTGCAACTATTCGAACAAACGAAACAATGTTCCCATATCAAATTACAACATTACATTGAATAGTATCCTCTGTTGCAAACTTATGATTTTCCCTAGTTCATCCACTGTATAATATGCAAACACTGCACCTTCTGCTGCTGCAGCAGCCTTGGTTAGCTTCAACGCTAGCTCTTTAATTGTTCAGTCTCTAACAGCCTTGGTTATATTGTTTTCTCAGCTCACCATTACTCTCCTAAAAAAAAGCAATAGACACACATGAACACCCTTTAAAACATGTAGTTTTCAGCAAGCCAAACACCTCTTAAGAATGCATTTTTTTTAGCACACCCAAACAACCCGAAAAACAACAGTAGACACACAAATAAATAACCCTTAAAACTGTAGTTGTCAGCATACCAAAAAAATTTTTTTTTTGCTTATGGTAAGCAATTCTTAACGGATGTCGCCTTGGTTTTTCTTTCATTCTTTTACATTATCCTCATTGCATTTGTGTATCACTTGCACATCATACACCATTACACATGAAACCAAGACACAATTCCATCTTCACAATTATTCATGATGACAACTCTGGGAGCAACGAACGACAACCATTAATTGAATATTTTCTTTTATTTTGCACAAATTAGATACACAGCCAATTTTGTTTGTTTTTTATATAGCAAGTAAGAACAAAAGAGAGAAAGGTTACTTGATTGGAGAATAAACAGTGTTGAGAAAGAAGTGAGCCGGAAGCAACGCGCCAGAGAAGTAAATATGAGTTGCTAAAAGCTTTCTCGCACCAAAAGCTCCAGTCTTTTCTGGACCTCTTCAAACCAACAGCCTTCTTGACAGCAGCAACATAAATTCCTGGAGCTTTCACTGGAGCGGTTCCAGTTTTACTGAACAACTCTCTTTGTGGGTTTCAATGGCCTTAAAATTAGAAGGTCCCTCAAAAGCTTTAACTTTTTTTTTAGCAACAGGCAACGATTGTGAACACTTGTAGCTTTCAGCCTGTGTTGATATTAAAACGAACCATATTCAAGTTCAATATAATAATATCTTGAAATTATAAATACACATCCAAAAAAACCACACCAACCTGATTGATGTTTCCAAACCTAGTCTCTGCAAGTGATATCTCGCGAGAGCTACCAGGTATAATGCTGGCAATTTGTAGCTCCCCTTGAGCAAACGATCCGTCAAAGTTTCCACTACCTGTAAGAACTAAGAATGTGAGCAACATATAATACTATAGTCTCATCTACCTAAACTGAACAAAAAAGCAAAAAACGACTCATTTAATCACCATCGTTCAATAGTTTTAGTTACCCATAGCTGATTGGTTTCTAGGTGTTTACCTCTTGAATATTCTACCACCCATGTGACTCGATATAAATGTTTGAATATGAATAATACAGCATCAGCTAAAAAGGTAAAGAAGAAAGAAAAATAGACATAAAATTCAAGTAAAAAAGCGGTAATCAGTTCTACAATAAATTCCAGATTTACCTTTAACACATTGACATGTTCTTTCTAAATGCGATTTTCAAAACAGCTAGGTATCACCTGTCCGTAATTTGATAGTCAATAGTATTATCTATAGGTAGATTAAACAAAGAAGAGGCATACGTTTACAATAAAAGCATATAAGAATCTGAAAACGGCTACAAATATGCATATCTATAATTCTTGGTGTTAAGAAACCATTTTTAGTACCTCTCTTGTGTGAGGATTAGTAGTCTGTAACACGCCCTCAATCGCCTTATAATCCATCTTGGGATCAACTGAAACAATCTTATAGACACCAAATCTTTACATGCTGCAAGTTCATGAAAAAAGATATTAGAATCTAAGAATGTGTGTACGCGAGCAACATAAATAACTAACTTTCAAGTTATAACTTATCTTTAGAACTTGAAACACCATTTTCTTATTTTACGGTAGACAATCTTGAAGATTAGTTATAACTTGAAGGTTAGTTACAACGCCTATATTGACAGCAAAAACAGCAACCCAAAACGTCATTTTGACAGAAAAACAGCAACCTAACGCCTCTTAACAGCAAAAACAGCAAGCAAACACACCTTTTGACAGCAAAATCAGCAACCGAACACCCCTTTTGCCAGTAAGAACAACAACCAAGCACCTCTTTTTATGTCTAACCTTCATTTAGCAGAAATTAAATTTTCGTTCTGGTGTTCTTTGATCAGAGTCATCTAGCTTTACTTTAATCCCGACAGTACGAAGAATATCTTTACTGAAACACAGTTAACGTTATTTTCTCTTACACGAAGATTATAGAAAGAAAAAAATAAGATGCTAATGGAAAATTCCGTAAAGGCTTAAATGAGATTCCATAATCAGTTTGAGTATGAATTACTTAAAAAAGGTACCTGTAAGCATCACTCAATAGGGTCGAAATCTAACCTAGAAAAGTTATAAAATGATGATGATATTTGTAGTTTAAGTAGTTTCGATACAACTTTGACACTGTTTAAGCAAGAAGGTTGATCACATATTGCACACGAAACATGATTCAAATATCATCAACTAAATTCAAAATAGAATTCAGTTTTTCAAGCTGAATATGTTCGGTTGACTTCTTGCTTATGGTTATATCTAAAGCAACAAACATGGTTCTTGAATGTACCGATTATATAAAACATGCACCCACACCTTTATTCAGCTACTTGTGCACTTACTTTTACACGATGCTCAACATCAATCATAAGCTTTCATAACGTTTATGACATAAACTCACCAGATGTCCACTTATCTTCATACCTCCCATACGTGAAACTGTTGGAAGGAAGCCCGGTGAAGTGAAGTGGGACTGGTTCAATCCCATAGTCCGTAAGTGGTCTTTTCTCAAGAACTTCATCATGTTCAGCTACAAAATCAGGAATCTCAATTGATCCTTTCTTCATATTATGCCAAAGATATTGCAGACGACTAACATACTTCACCTTCCAATATAACCTGTGAAAAGGAATGAACATTATTATACTGTTTTATGTATGATTTAACAGCATAACGTTTCAACTTTATGGAAATACTTCTGATTCAGTCTCTACTCATGGTTAACATCTAAAGCTACATGTGGCAATTTAACTTTTGAAATTACAATAAGAGGAAAATGGTGATTTAGCAGTAAAAGCAAGCATCGACAGAAAGGGCCCATCATACCTGATTTGCAACATTGCTTTTTTTTTTTTAGTTGCAGCATCGCGTTTTTGGCTCAAGTACTTCGTGGCCGGTTCCGAAAGGCTCTCAGCTCAAACACAGGGCACTGGAAGCCATCATTTCTCTTCGTTCCTACCACGCTAAGGGATTTGTTGGAATGACCCGGTTTGTGAGTTCCTGTACATGGTTCCTTGTTTGTTGCACCAAAATTTTGTTTCTTGAAAACTATAATATTTCCTACAACAGAAAAATAGGATTCGTTTTAACGAAAAGGTTTAAGAAATTTAATTTCAAGAATTATAATCTTTATACAAAACCGAAAGCAATACAGCAAGTAGATTGTTAACCGAGTTAGCATCCCCGTCATCTTCTTCCCGTATTTTTGCAAGTTCAACCTACGCCTGTTCCAGAATCACCATCTTCTGCAGATGCAACTCCCTCTGAAAATTCATCCGCACCTTCTCCAATTCCAACATTTGCTACTGTTTCGGTGACATAAGATCTACGCCTGAAAGACATGGAAGAACCGTCATATTCACAGAATCTAAACTTCATATAACCATATCTAGAACTTACAGTAAGAAACAGGTGAGAGTAATAAACGAAACCAAAATGAAACCAAACACTACAACAAACGTTCATTCATTTTCCAGCGCCTAAAGCAGGTTGAAGCTGTCTACAAAATTCATCCGAATCACTGGATTTTTTCTTTCTAACCCATGTATTGTAATCCGATTCCATTATAGAAAACCAAAAATGAAAATAATTTCATAAAAATGCAAAAATGATACTTTTAACTTATTTATCACGTTAATGGGCTTATTAAGATTTTGGAAAAGTCAATAGGGCCACTCTTTAATCGGTGTAAGCCAATTAGGTGAAGCTGATAAGGTGATAAGGTCGAAAGAGCCAGCTTTTCAAATAAACCTATAAACCTGATAAATAAGCTAACGAAAACACGCCGAATAATCAAATAATCACTTCGTAAATCCTAATCCCAAATACCCCTAATTTCACAAAAACCCCTAAATTAAAACAAAAACCTAATTCTTATGAGCCACATAACGAATAAATATTTTAGCACATCACACACATAAGTAGACATTAGATCTTACCAGTTATTTAAGTGTTATGTTTGGGATCTTCTTTGCAGCCGTCTTGAAACAAAGAAACCAAACCCTAAAAATTAGTGTTTTGAAGCAAATCTTTGAAGAACAACGATTGTCAAACCCAAATAAATCCAAAGCTCAAAAATTTCATGATATGTATTACCCGGTGAGATTGCGCGTGTTGATTATCTGATTTGACTGTGTGTAGAATGTTCCAGCGCTATCAAGCGCTATCATTTACCCATGAACCGGATTGGGTAATAAGATTTGGATCAGCCTACCTTTTGGACCTTTTGCGATGGATCAGTGGCAGCCCAGTATTTTTGGCGGGAAAAGCCCGGAGCAATACGACGTCGCCCTTTTAGCCTTTTAATATATATTGGTAATGTTTCAAAAGAATATGTACGATAAGTTCAACTTTCACTATGATCGGTTGTTTCTATGATCATCAATATCCAATTATGTTCAAGTGTACGATAAGCATTTAATACAACTATATTAAACAACTTGAGAGTCTTTAAGGGTGGTGGCAATGTTGCCTAAGCATGCCTCAATATAATTTTTAATTAGCTAATAAAGAAAAGCCAACAAATTTCATGCCTAACCATGTCTCAATACATATTTTTAGTGGCAATGTCATGCCTAACCACCATGCCTCAACTTTAATTTTTTTTTTTTTGAAAAACACCCAAATGGTAACAACCATTAAGTGTGTAACGTTCATAATATTTAATGCCCTTTGTTTTGCCGATTCGGTAAAACACACCGAAGACAATACCGAATCTATCATGCCAAAGGCATGGCAATGTTGATGCCGAGCTTTGCCGCTCCATACCGAGTCCACACCGAGAACAATGCCACCACCCTAAGACCCTTTCAAAGATGAGAATGTAGATTTTGCAAGCCTCACAATTTGACTAGCATAGGAATTTCGAATTATTAGAAAATTAATGATAGCAAATTTCAAATTGTTAACAATAAGTGTGCTGAAAGAGATCAATACTCTTTGAGTATAGAAATGCAATATATAATACATGGCATTGAATATAATTGTTGTATTTGATCTATTAACATATTAAATAGATAAGAGTATAGGTGCACTGCGGGTTTATTTGCACGTCCTCTATTTGTCACGTCAACTTTTAACATATAATATCTTATAACTTAAAACTTGAAAAACACGTACTCATCTCAATATAATCCAAGATACATGGAACAACCCACAATTTAGAGAGCTAGGTGTGGTGGAGAAGGAGGGTTCGCCACTCCAACGTGGCACCCTCGCCGGCTTCGCCGCCACACCGACCCCCCCCCTCTTCAAAGCTCGCCATTTCCAAACTCCTCGCTGCCCCGGCGAGAATTAATTCTGACAAAAGGTACATTAATTCTGACAAAAGGTACGTTCAATTTATTTGTTTCCCAACTTGTATTTGTTTTGGAACTCAGATATGAGTTTATATAGAAAACCATCACCAACGAAGGGTTTCAACTTGATTTTCTAGTTAGTGTGTGTTTTGGTGTGTGTTTTTAATTTGCAGGCATGGAGGTGAAGAAGGAGGCATAAATTATAAGTGTGATTTTGTTATTTTTGTTTTTTAGTCCTTGTGGTTTTGTTTAAGTGCAGATTTGGTCCTTGTGGTTTGAATGAAATAAATTTGCAGTTTATTTGCAGTTTTGTTTATTTGCAGTTTTGCTTTCAAACTTGTATTTAGTTATTTTTGTTTTAAATGAAATATATTTAATTTGATTGAAAAATGAATAAAAAAATAAAGATATAAGTGGTGGGTCCCAAATGAAGAAGTTGAGGTTAGTTGTGAGTGAGGAGGGGGTTAGTTGTGAAGAGGTGTTGGGTGATGTGGCACCGGTGGGGCCCAAACGAAGAGGGTTTGGCTCTTCACGACACCTAGCTCTCTTATATTTAATTTACACTTAAAAAAAAACACATAGCCCTCGTTATAACCTTGGCGTAAAACCTAACACAAATTGAAGGTGCAACTATAATCGTAATGGAAAAGTTAGTTATCACTTGGCTAAGTAACGTGTGTATAGTATAAACTATAAAGTCTAAGGCCTTTGGATGTCAATGATTTACTGATATTAATAAAAGTAATAAGTAACATTAGCAATATTCTACAATTATCTACTTGAAAAATTAATACATATGTATAATTATAATCTATAAATTAAGTTTTATGTTGAATCATTTGCTTATTTTTTAAAATTTTGTGAGGTTGGTGAGTGGGAAAATGTAATTTCATGATTGATCAATCATCATATATATCTTCATTTATAAAATTATAGCTTTTCTAAAACCATGTCTTCATTTAGCTAGATTACACAAAGTGAAGGATATTCTTAGTTAGAAAATTTATAAGTGACACGACCCGTTTTCATGAACTTGTAATAAATATCTTATATCGTTAGATAAATAAACAAATAACATGCAAAAAAAAAGTGAATTTTAAGCTTTTTAGCACGTGAATGAACTCGTAACGTATGTAAACTCGACCAGTCGACCATTAACATTTTTTATCCGCAAAATTACTAATTAATTAACTAATTAAGAACCGTGATTATATGCATGAAATATGATTACAAATACATTGTTTTTTGCTAGAGTATTTATGCTGCTAAATATTTGTAACAAAAATTTATAAAATTAAAAGTCAACATACTACAAACTTATTTTATTTCTATTTAATATCCCCCGTACAATATTTTGTAAGTTTATAAAATGCATGGCATTAGGAAATTAATACTTTTATTGCACGTCATTTGCCTTGCATTTGGCTCATATGCGAATATAAAAGCACATGTTCTTCTTTCCCTTTAACAAAAAAAGTGTGTGTTCTTCGGTCGGACCATTTTTAGTACTATATAAATCATATTTTATTTGTTTCTTTTAGGATTCACACTTCTAGAAACTCCAAAACTGTCTTAAAAGATGACTTGACAGTTTGACATATATAGAACGAAATGCAAAAACATGTTTCTATTTGCCTATGTGGCATCCATGGGCGGTACCACAATGGGGCAGTGTGGGTAGTTGCCTCACAAAGTTCACTCGAGTAATGTCGATTGATCGGAGAATTTCATTTTGCCCCCATAAATGGGTAAATAGTATAACTGTGAAAATTTATCTAATAGTTGCATCACATTAAAGTGATTAAGGACATTTGCACTTTCATAAATATAGTGTTCGATTCTTGTGCTACTCTATAGTTTTGTGAATTTTTGTTATCCAACTTTTAATTTTTTATTCAACTACTTGTGATAATATCGATCAGAAAAAACAAGTATGTGCTAAATATTGTGCATATCATCATCAATTCTTATTTTTGGTTCTCGCATGCAAGCAAATACCGTAAAAATTACTTTCATTAAAGTAAAATTGATTTCATTATAGCAACAAATGTGGAGTTAGTGACATGACTCGACTGGCACCCCCTTTTAACTTTTGCCCCCTCTTGAAAGTTTTTCTGGTGCCGCACCTAGTGGTATGTGCTCTAGTTTCTACATAACTTGCAAATGTCCAATTAGTTATAGTTTTGTAAGAGCAACATTAGATTTACCATCTAATCAAAGTTTCCTTTAAACATTAGGAAATATACGAATGCATAAACGAAAATGTGACAAAGATATACTTACCGTCTTTACGTAGTATTAATCTATCCACGAGTTTGGCATGGGACCATATATGTTGTTCTTTATAGTTTAGCCTTATCGATACAATATCATGCATATATTGACCCACGTCGCAAAAAGCCAATGGAAAAGAACGAAAATGAAATGTGAACCAAAGTCGAACTTTATTAGGAAGAAATTTGAACCATATGTATGGAAAAAAAACTAATGTCGATTTGAATTACTCCGTAGCTGATTGGTCCAAAATTGATTTGATTTACATTAAAAGTCTTTGAGCCAACATTTTTTTAATTCAACGTTCAAGTGTTCACCTAAAGCAAATGGTGTACATAGATAATAATTCAATTCAGCAGGTTAAAAGCCATATATGATATATGCATCAATGCATGTCTACAATTGTAACATGTGAAATAAATATATGCAACATGCATGTTCGTGTGTGCAAAATGGCTTTTTTATGTATGAAAGAATTAACCTAGGAGGTTGAACTACGAGTATTATTATCGTCTTTATACATGTATATACATTTATCAAAGCAAGACGTCGTCCCGAGCAGGAAAGTTTAACACGACTGTGTTTTGGGAAGGGTTGGAATGGCTGATGACACCATGTTGGACGTTTCAAGTTCGATCCTTTCAACTGCTCTGGTTGTTTTACAATTTTTTGTTTTTCAAAGCCATTTATAAACACAAATTTGTTGATGAATAAAATAAAGAGGTTTCAAGTTTGAAGAATCTCTTTAGTTGCAACTTGCAAATCATTTGTTATTTTTGAATGTTTACTAAGCCCATCCTCAGCCCAAATATAGTGGGCCTAATGGCTGTGTTGTACTGTTGTGTTAACTAGTTGTTGCATTCCAACTTTAGCTGGGCTTATAAACAAATACAATTTGGGCTGTCTATTTATAAGCTGCCCCAATAAAAAAAGGAGCCTACAAAATACAATTTAGTCATTCGTTAATTTAGCTTAACTTTGAAGCTTTTACTCTTACGTACTTATCGATAATATAATCAAACTGAGAATGGAAAAAAAATATTACGATGTGATGATTAATTATAAGGATCAAAAATATCATTTTAATTTCTTAAAGGTTTATTTATTTATTTATTTTTCATCTTGTATTGGAATAAAAAAAAACATAAATGTCCATTATTAAATAAACTTTTTATCAACAATAGACATTTTCAGTTTTTTTCCTTATTGATTAAATTTCGTCCTATCATACCAACTAAACATGATCAATATTATATTACATCATTTATTCCATCACGTCTGCATTTCATTAATTTGATGTTTCATTCGGTCTTACCAAACGGACCCTAGCTTATATTCAAGTAAGCATTTTGGGAATGTTGATTTGGTTTTATCTTGTTTTGTATTTGCAAAGCAATCACCTATTTGGGTGGGTTGTTTTATTTGCTTATTTTAATGCCAAGCAAACATTTTCGCCTCTTTATTTTGAGTCGTTTTTGAGATGATTGGTTGAAAAGTAAAACATGTGTAAACCCATGCAAGCAATTGATTTTTGTTTCAGAGAAAAAAGAATTTAACAAATATAGAAGTCCGATTTCGTCACAGTGACTAAATTAAGTAAACTGGTTGATTAATAAAACTCCGACTTAACTTAAATTGGTTTAAAAAAAAACGTTTTTCAATGCCAAAAGAATAAAAAAGACCCTTTAAAATAAAAGGTATCTAATTAAACTTCAAAAGTTAAATTTAAAATAAGGTTTTACTTAGATGTAAAAGTTTCGTTTTTCATAATTTTTAACAAATTTATAAATTTAGTAAACACCTTCCTTTATAATTTATTTTCTTTAGAAAACAACACGTTAGTAAAACACGAGTTATGATCAAATGAGAAATATAACTAAGATAAGAATAATGAGAATAAAATAAAATCATAAATTTTAGATGCACTAACAAAAATAAAGATATAGATTCTTTCAAGTTGATTCTAACATGACATATCATGTTAGGTTATATTGTGAGAGGAAATAAAAAAATGGACCATTGAATTTAATTATTAAAAAAAAAAAAAAAATTGTATATTTATCCTGATTGTGGTTGGTCAACCTGATTCTTTTTACTAGATAAGTCAAAAATGCCCAATTTATATAGAAGTTTTTACCAATATTTAAACTTATCAAACTTTTGTTTCCGACAATTTCACGCCCAAACTCCTATAAAAATAAACACACTTAGATGTGGCAAAACAGGTGGATGGGTCGGGTCGCGGGTCTAGATAGGTATAGGTTGGACGGATCCGGGTCTAGACGAGTTTTAAGAAATATGGTTCTAAATGAGTTAAATTCAGGTCTATATGGGTTTTGTTTGGTCCGGTTAAATATTTATTTATTTATTTATTCATTTATTTTTTTAAGTAAAATGTGAAAAATGCAGTTAAAAATAAATTTTTAATCTGTTAGCTTACACCCATTGCGTAATTGTTATATAATTACACTTTTTATTAAATTCCCAAATAAATCCATTCATAATTTTTATTTTATAACTTTTTAAAAAACACAACTAGACCCATCAACTGCTACAAATTTACCCAACAAATACATATGTTTAACCGATGGTCTCAAAGTGGCACCCCTAAACACACCCAACAAAGAAAAAGACACTCTAACAATGAGCAGAGATTAATCAAATCGTGTACATGAACACTTTTTCTTGCACAATTTAGAACAGAAGAGACTTAGCCCTAAATTTTGAGCCGCTGTAAGTTAAGTTACCAGCTTTTATAAATTTTCAAATTTAGTTTCCGTTTTTATTGTACTTTATGGCATGTTACTTCCTTTGTCCTTGCACAAAATATGGGGAGTGTTTGTTTAAGCTTATTTTTGAGTTATGTGGTTTTGGCTTATGCTTCACAAGCTTATTTTTTATGGTTTATTTTGAAAGTTATAGGCTTGTATTATAAGGTTATTATGACATTATAAATTTATGTAGACTTAAGGGGTGTTTGTTTCGGCATATATAGCCGGCTTACGGCTTATGTTTTATAAGCTCACTTTCCGGCTTATATAAGTTTAGTTTCAAGATAAGCCACAAAAAGCGAGCTTATGAAAAATAAGCCCGAAACCAAATAAGCCGTAAGCCGGCTATATAAGCCGAAACAAACACCCCCTTATTATGGAAGTGTTCGGATTGTTGTTTAGTTGGCGTATTAGGATGCTACATTACTGCTTTATAAGGAAAAGAAAATGTTCCTGCTGTTTGATTAGTTTGATAATCAACTCTCTCTTATATGCGTCTTTTGGGTCGTGTATCATTTTTTATGGGGTGTTTGGGATTGCAGATCTCATTGTGCTTTAAATAACCAGGCACCCTTATTACTATTCGGGTTATTCTTATGTGCTTATTTTGATGCCAAATAAGCACTTTTATCTGCTTATTTTGAGTTCTTTTAGGATAATTCCAGTTACGGGTTGAAAAGTGAGTCATGGGTCAAAACCGGGTAAGAAAGACCTTTAGTATTAGTTCCAATTCTATGGGGTATTTGGGATTGCATATCTTTTTCTTCAAAAAAAGCAATCGCCTTTATTACTGTTTTGGGTTCAATCTGCTTATTTTGATGTCAAAAAAGCACCTTTCCATCCTTAAAAAAGCTAAATTTGGGGTTCAATCTGCTTATTTTGATTGTTTAATTTGCTTATTAGGATGCTACATTACTACTTTATAAGGAATGAAAATCGCTGTGTGATCAGTCTGATAATTAACTTGTAGTTATGCGGGTCTTTTGGGCCGTTTATCATTGTTGAGGTTTTACCTTTTACAAAAAATTCTTTAAATGTGAAAATTACAAACTTATGGATAGTATCAGTTTAAAAGATAGAATTTTGATTAATGTTGAGTACATTTTGGGAAGACTCTGTTTACGGATCGAAAACGTGGGTCAGTGTCAAAACCAGTTAAGCAGCTTCATACCCCATTTGCCCAGTTTATTAGTTTAATGATGTACTTAACGAGTAACTTACTATTATAAGGGGTGTTTGGAATTTCATATCGTACTATCTTTGATTTAGCAGTAACCGCTATGAGTGATTGTTTGGGTTGTTTTGTTGGCTTATTGATGTTTCTCGCAAGCAAAAGTTTAAGAAAATCGTAGAAACAAACGTGATACCTGCTCTTGCTTATTTGTAAGGCCCATTATGCACTTTTGAATGACATAAAATTTTAACGTTGTAAATATCGTTATAAACATTGTAGATGGAGCAGAAGCAAAGTTCAAATGGTGGTTCAGTATGTCACCAATTGCCTCCGTTGTCTGCAAAATATCCGTGGTTTGTTTCTCAGAACACAGGATCCGACGAAGACAGTTATAGAGACCAATACTTCTACACATTACATGACCCGCTTACTAAATACCAATATCAAATCCCTGAGTTGTTGGGAAGACGTATTCGAGGATATTATCATGGCTGGGTTATTCTTTCTGAACATTTACAAAATGTATGGTCTCTTTGGAATCCAGTCACTTCTAAGTTGATTCATTTTCCCCCTTTGATTTTAGAAGATGGAGATTCAGAACCTATCCGAGAATGTTGTCTGTCAGCCCCTCCTGACGATCCAAGTTCAGTTCTCCTGTTAACTCGCACCAACAAACCTACCTTTGTTTTTTTTCGTCTAGAGGGTAAAAGAAAGAAGTTAAGATGGATCAAGATGTCATAC
Source organism: Artemisia annua (assembly GCA_014162995.1). Taxonomy (NCBI): domain Eukaryota; kingdom Viridiplantae; phylum Streptophyta; class Magnoliopsida; order Asterales; family Asteraceae; genus Artemisia; species Artemisia annua. Next base: position 171,114 of record LBNU01012530.1, read on the forward strand.
GCTAACCAACTCAAAAGAATAACTGGTGAAGATGGTGATTTTATACATAATTTAACTTGCTGTAATGGTAAAATATATGCATTGAATACCGAATATGCTTTTGCTTGTTTTATCATACAACTTGACATCTTGGTTAAAGACAAAGAAGTTTTAATAAAATTTTTGCTCTTAGGAGCATATCCTACTCCTTCCTGGTTGCGGTACGATGACGTGACTTATATAATGAAAGGGTATCGTACTGAATTATTCTGCTTCAAGGTAGCTTTTTATGAGAATAGACTTGAAGCAGTTTGTTTTTTTAAATTGGACATGGCTAGTGTAAAGTCCAAAGACATGGAGAGATTTAAAGGCTTGGACATGAGTTGTAAGAGCTGGCATGACATGGTAGACAGATTTGACGACATATTAATGAGTATGGGATTGTGGGAACAATTGTTTGACCTCCAAGACGCTATATTTTTTCTAGATCTTGGTCGTGATAACTTGGCATATTACAGACCTGGAATTGCCTCCGAGCTGGGGGGCTATATACACATTCGTGACAAAATGGACAACATTTTGTATTCATACAATGTCAAAGAAAATGCCATCTCCCTATCTTCTATGCCTTCATTTGTGCTTCCAACAAGCAATGTGTCCGTATGGGAATGCAGGTATTCTTTTCTAAGTTGTGTTATTTATTGCATCGAGATTATGATTTCTTAAAATGATCATTATACCCTTGTTCCTCTCCCTTTTTAAAATTACAGATATATCTTACACACTTGCAGTATAAATGTTCTCAGAAGTTCGAAAATGATTATGTAACTTGGATACAATTTTATTCTACTCGTAGTATTTAAGCAATTTAGTTACTTCAGTAGTCAGAAAATGAATCAATTTTGATATAATCATCAAATAATGGTTTAATTTAAGACTCCACCACGTCGGTGGTCCACAGTAACTAAATGCTTAGTATTACAAGAACAGTAAAATAGATAAAACATTTCCTGATATAACGGTTCTTAGTTCTCAGCTAGTAACATCATAGGTACTACTTTGGTTCCAGAAAACCAGCTTACTTTCCTTTTATAATGTATCTGTATTTATATGTTCTGAATACGTGTTCTGAAGCCCTTTCTGACCAATTGAAACACACACAGAGACTTTGAGATCATATACATACTATCAAAATGGACAACCATACTCAATAGTGCCTCACACATTAGAGTATATACAGATGGTATTTGTCTTTCGAAATATACAAGCAGCTTTTAGTATGTAGGATAAGATATGTTTTGTAAGTTTAAAAGGAGAGAAGAATAAGGATATAATTGTCATTTTGAGACTTAGTTACATATAAATTAGTAAATTGGATAGATGTGATGTTACTTAGTTTTATAAAAGGATATTTATTGAATCGAGTGTATGATTTCTTTAAAATATATGTTGTGTAGGTTAGAAGATGATCATGGAGGAGCTAAGTGCAGTCTTGACATTAAACAAGAAGAGAACCAGATAGTGGCAAGATCATTTACAGACAATGAGTGGAACCTTCTCAATCTTCCGTTTGATATTCTGAAATTGATTATGGAGTATTGTGTATCTGTGGAATACCTAAACTTCCGTGCTACATGCAAACGTTGTGAGGTAGCAGCACCTTTGATACAATGGAGCAACAAAACTTCATTAACGAGATTGCAGACTTATTCATTAGTCTCACCCTGGTTGATGGTGGTAGACAAAAATCAGGGAATTATCACATTCACTGATCCGATGTCGGGTGACAACTACTTCATGAAAAATCTACATGTATCGCTTGCTTATCAGATGTTCTTTTGTTCCAGGTTTGGTTGGTTGCTGTTTTTCAGCTCTGACTTTCAATCTTTAGTATTCTTTAATCCCTTCACAAATGATCTCCGCAAGCTTCCAGAAGCAAGCTATAGTTTTTATACTGCGTGTTTCTCAGCACCACCTACTTCCCCTGATTGTATGGTTGTCGGATTTTCAGTAGGCGATGAATGCCTTGTTTTGATCCACTATATAGCTCGTGAATCATCCTGGCGAACAGTTCGTGTTGGTGCTGAGCCAGATTCTGTTCGTTTTCCTACATTTTCCGGACAAGATATTTATGTGTTGGGCGGCGATGGTAAACTTATTGGAGTAAAAGAATTGGGTGAAGAAAGTGACTCCTCGACGTTTGTTGAATCTAGAGGCCCAGTAAGTTGTTCCACATCTCCAACACGACGTTATTTGATGAAATGCGATCAAGATCTTTTAAGAGTCATAGTGGGCAAGTTTGGAGAACGTGTTGAAGTATTCAAGTGGGATGTTTCTAAAGGGGAATGGGAGAAAATAGATAGTTTAGGAAATCACATGATTTATATTTGTGATACGACATGTCTATGCATTGAAGCCAAAACACGAGAAATGGAGAATAAGATTTACTTTCCAATACTGCATTCCAAGACCAAGAAGATAGTGTTCTATTCACTCAAAACATGCACCTTTCAGACATTCAATGGCGAAAACATCCAACACTTCAAGGGGTTTTTTGGAACCACATATTCTTTGTTTCCTCATGCGTGGATTGAACCAAGTTGGTCGTAAGTATTGGCATTGTTGTAATGTTTTATAAAAAGTCGTGGGGCATGTTCGACTAGGATATATATATATATATATTTTTCATTTCGTTTGACCTGTGTTTCATTGAATCTTTCTGCACCCATATTCATGTGTTGGGTTTTATTGTTCATGTCCTATGTACTGTTTTAGTTATTAATGGTTGTAGTTTTGACTTGAGTTTATCTTAACGTCATAATATCCTAATACTGATGTATCCTAATACTTGATAAGCATGTTTGAAGCCATAATATAAGTTTAGTATAGCATAACTAAGTCATTGAGTTATACTACGAGGTTAATTTTATAGATTTGTGAAGGAACTGACATACTTTTTGGAGTATTTGTTTAATTTGGGGTATTTAAGCTCATTTTTTTTTCTTTTTTGTGTAGCTATTTTGTCCTTTTGAGTTTTTGAGGTTATTATAATCACTAAAAGAAGAAAATTCAAAAGTAAATTTGTAGGCCAAGTTTTTTTTGTTTTTTTTTTGTTTTTTGTTTTTTGTTTTTTTAGGGGATTTAGTGATGTTTTGGATTTTGAAACATGTCTAGTTTAGCCTTTTAGTTAAGAGAGAAATACTTTTGAAAATGAAACAATTGTTTAGGCTCACTCATTAAAAAGAAAAGAAACAATTCCTAAATGAGTCATAAAGCGAGAGATACTGTAAACAAGACAAATGAAATAGACTTACGTAATTTTTTTCACTAAATTCGCGCTCAAGGCCTAAAACTATAGATATCAAATTATGACATTAATCTATGTTAACACGCTTCTTATTTTCATGATTTCATCACTCGAGAATATCATTTTAGACAATTTTTGGTAACTATTTAGCATTTGTAGCATTTTTATTACGGTTGTAGTCAGGGGCGGAACTATTCATTGGTCAGGGGTAGCGGTCGCTCACCGCTACCCCTGAACTTTTACCCGACAGTGGAATTTTTTTTTTTTTTAGTTTTATGTTTTTCGTACTATCTTTCGTATTTCGCTACCCCTGAAACAAATTTTCGCTACCTCTAAACAAATTTTCGTACTATCTTTCGTATTTCGCTAGCCCACTAAATGTTTAAAAAAAATAAAAAAAGAATATGCATAGTGTAGAATATGTGTCTTTTTTATTTTAACTTTACCCACTGTAGCCATGCATATATAATGTTGTTGTGTTTGCACGTATTTTAAAGTGTAGATACAGATACATACGATCTATATTTGCTTTTGCCACATACACGTAACTAGAAGATACAAAATTTATTCCTCTTTTTCGCCCTAAAGACATATAAAAATAAAACCTTTAGGTAAAAAGTTTAATTTTCAATTAAAAAAAAGTTGGTTCACAGACTTTTTACATAAATTCAAATTTAATTTCTTAGAGACGATATACAAACTATATATCGACATATACCTTTTCTTGGACCAATCAGCTTATTAAATTCGACATATATACCCTCTTTTCATACATATGGTTCAAATTTCTTCCTAATAAAGTTCGACTTTGGTTCACATTTTATAGTCATTCTTTTCCATTGGCTTTTTTCGACGTGGGTCAATTTATGCATGCATGATCTTGTGTCGATAACTCGACAAAGCTAAACTATAAATAAGGACATTGACAAATAAGTACTACTAAGAGACTATATACAAACTATAACCAAATATCGACATTTACAAATTACAAGCTATTTTGAAATTAGAGCACAAACGACATCTCTATAGAAACATGCTACTTTTTTATTTCTATTTTTGGTGTATGTTTTAAGTTGTCATTTATTTGTCAAATTGCCAGGTTAGATGTCAAGCTGCGTATTATATCTTTATAATGGTTATTTAGTCTGTAAATCCCAATATAAATAACAAGTGTTAGTGAACAGTAACGTTCAAGGTGGACAGGTGGTGAGTGCAATTTTTCAAAAAAAAAAAGCAATGGCGTTGATTGCAGGGAAAAAAAAAAAAAAAAAAGGTGAGCGGATAAAACTGATGTATATTAAATACGGTTTGATTCGGGTAACCGCGAGTATTTAAACATAAAATCCGAAATCAAACAGTGTTAAGAGGGTATTTTTAGTTTCAGTTTTTTGGTTATCGTTTGGGGTTTAGGTCGGCTCGGTTTGTCGGTCCGCAAATATTTTGAACACCTCTATCTATAAAACTTAGTTTTATATAATTTTTTTTTTAACTTAAGTTTTATATAAATGAAATAGTTATTTTAAACAACGAAAAAACAATGCTCACTAAAATATATATTATCGTAAATGTGTAATGAAAAAACATTGTGACTCAGTAAAAAATTGAAATATACATGGAGCAAATAAAAAAAAGTCTTAACAACAAAAAGACAAGAGGGGTAGAAAATGAAAATGACTTTTCCTTTAGAGAAATGATAGATAGACCTAAAAATAAACCTAATAATTGACCTAAAGACACGTGACATCATTTTGATGGCTGCAGACAGAGACCCATTTATTTTGCAAGCCATCAAGATCATGCCACATTTTTTTTAGGTCCTTTTTTACGTCTCCTTTTAAGTCCATCTATCATTTTTCTTTCCTTTATTAGGTAGGTAATATCCAAAATAGAGAGAGAGACAAGAAGAAAATGGGAGATTTTCGTAAGGTGTTTGTCTGCCCCCGACCCGGGTGCAGTAGGTTGCGTCTCCAAACACATACGGCGCTCTTGTTTCACAACGCTGAGAAACACAGGGTATTATTGTTAATATTTAGTCCATCTTTTGCTTTGTGTAGCTTAAAATAAATAAAATGGGCATATATTCTAATGACTAAACCAATAACTAATTTTAGAAAAAATAAAAACAAATTTTTTAAACAAACCAACAACATATTCTAATGACTAAAACAACCTTTAAATTAAAATAAATTTTGGGTCAAACATTTTTTTTAAAATAAGTTACACGTTGTTTTTTGGGGTGTTTGTTTAAGCTTATACGTGGGCTTACGAGCTTATCTGATTTCGGCTTATATTTCATAAAGCCTTATTTTTCCGGCTTATTTTGAGACTTACGGGCTTAAATACGTTTATTATATCATGATAAGCTTATATAAGCCTACAACCCTTCAAATAAGCCGGAAAATTGAGGCTTATGAAATATAAGGCGAAACACAAATAAGCTCAACAGCCGCATATAAGCTTAAACAAACACCCCCTTTATAAGTTCAGAGACCCAAATCTCTTGTTTTTTGTTAACTTGTGAAACAAGAGATTTGGGTCGCTGAACTTATGCAAACAAACTCACAAGTTAGTAATTATTGTGTGTTGTGTTATGATTTTGATCTATATATATATTTGCACGCCATGTGTTTGATAACATTGCCTGCCTCAGTTAAGTGTGTGATTGTTTAGGACTCAAACTGATTGTTATGATTGTTCCTTAGATTCAACCAAATTAGCAATTGGAAACAGCTGTATAGTTTAAGACATTAAATAAGTTTTCGGATGCCCCAGTACTCGATTAGTCAAAATTCCGGTTCTCGGACCCATGTCTTAGGATTTTTTAGGTTCTCCGTACTTCTCAGTTTTGGTCCGGTTCCGAGACCGAGCTTAGTAATCAATGTTTTTGCTAATTTATCACAAATATGCGTGATTTCTGGTTTTTGTAATGTAGTCATTACTTATACGAAAAACTTCAGTATCCATGCGATATATGAACATTTAGGTTGTATGTTTTGTTTCACAGGTTCTAGTAGTAGTTAGTGTTAACGCTGCCATCTTATAGTAATGTATTTTCTATTTTTGACTACTTTTAGTGACATAGGAACTACTTTTTTAAGACATGTAGGTTACTGAGCGGTGAGATTGATATGATATTAGGTAAGATTAGTTACCTACTTAATGTTAAATGTAAGTCGAGTGACCCAAATGACCCGATTAAAAGCTTTTAATGATCTGTTTTTGAAGTTTGATAAGTTACTTAATGTTAAAATGTAAGTTTAGTGAGCTAGATGACCAAAAACACAGCTAACAATGTCAAGGAAAGTGGCCCAAATTTAAGATACATAATGAAAGTGCTTCAATTTACAGTTGACTCTTTTAGTTTTTGAACTAATTATGACATTGCTCTTATTGGTGCACGTGCCTTTATGTTCTTACAAAACGAATTGTAGCTGATGGTTGCTAATTGTATATAATTTTTTTGCAGCTTGAAGGACCGAAAGTCTGGAATTTTCGCTCCCTTATCATTTTCTCTGCATTTCTACGTGTCTTCTTAATAGTGTATGGAGAATGGCAGGATGCTCATATGGAGGTTGGATATACAGATGCTGATTACCTTGTTTCCTCTGATGCTGCGGCTTTAGTAGTAGCAGGAAAATCCCCATACAAAAGATCCACATATCGATACTCTCCTTTGATTGCATTTCTTCTCGCACCAAATTCCTTCATTCACCAATCATGGGGGAAGTTCATCTTCTCCGGGTCAGGTAAATAATGGGATGTCCCCTTAGTATTTTGATCAATGTTCACTATAACATAAATAATGGAATGGGGGAGGAAGGGTATTTTGGTCACTCTGATTAAGTTCTATCACTTCGATTGAGATAGAGATATCCGTATTTGTGCATCATATAACGTGACTAAGTCTGTTATTTTCTCCATCCCAAACTCAACCCTTTTGTTATAGGTTGCCGCACATTTTCTTCGGAAGTTTCTAATCCTTATATACTTTTTCGCTCATTACTAGTGATCATCACTAATGTAGCTCCAGTTTTGGTCCATAAGTTTTCTCTATGCCATCCAAATTAAGGGACACTTTTGATATATGATCAATGGTAACAATTTCTTATTAAAATATATACCTAGTGTAATAATGACTATTCTTTTGGGACATGGGTAGTATGATATAAGAGTGAGACTAAATAAGTCCAATCTGTAACGACCAAACATCGAAGAAACAAAATCGCTGCATTTTAGTTTGTGACCCGAGGTCTTCCCAAAATTTAGATTCTTGCATCTTATGATGATTTATATTTTATACTTTTGATGGTATGGTGTTAATGATAGTAAAAAAAATGCTAATTTGTAGTAATGAGATTGTTCATTTTCTGGAGTTGCTGTAAATAAAGGCTGTAGTGTGTGTGAGCTGTTTTATTTCAGGTTATATTTTTTTTTGTCTAAGTTAGAGGTTTATACTCAATTCCTCACAGTGGATTTAGAATAGTCTATGTGGGTTACGTTAGAAACGAAAGTGTTTGTGTGAGGTTCCTGTCGAATTTAAAGATATGTCAAGAGTGCCGGGCACCCTGAGTAAGTTTGGGAAAATGTATGCACTTCAATAATGTATGCTAGTGGTGGCATATTTGATCCATTCATCCAGACTTGGTTGATGTAGTTATATTCTCTATGCAACGGGTCAAATGGGTATAATGTCAAAAACTTGAATTAAATGGAAGTAGGACAAATAGGTCGAAAGAAACATAAGTCCCCTAGTTGTACGCCATATGCTTTAGACATCCTAAATCACTCTATTTTTTTTTTTTTAATCTTATATGTACTTATGCTCTGCTCGAATTTGATATCATCTTGAAAATGCAGATTTACTTGTGGGGTACTTTATCCGTGTTATTCTAAAGCTTCGTGGAGTACCTGAGAATCTAAGTATTTACTCTGTGATTGTATGGCTTTTTAATCCGTTTACCTTCACCATTGGAACACGAGGCAACTGTGAGCCCATTGTTTGTGCCATCATACTGTGGATCATTATCTGTCTCGTGAGAGGTACGTTATCTAAGACTCTTTAAGTCATCTAAAACTTCTTGCATCATTTATCTGTTGATTTATATGTGGCCTCAGAAATAATTTCATCCCATGCATGTTTTAAGCTTATTCCGGAAATACGAAATTGGTTATGCAGTCGGCTAGAGGGAAAATGTTTCAGCCCCTTTTGTGAACCTGGGTGACTTCGGGTTATATTCTACTTTTATTGGTCGAATGGGTAAAGTTACAACATTTAACTAAAACAAAGTGCTCAAACTCTTGAAGGCGTCCAAAAACTTCATCTATTCTGACCTAAACTCAGTTTGACCTGTTACCCAACCCGTCCATTTTGCACCTATAAAGTTGGTTTATTAATTATTAGTATACAGTTAGTCCACTCAATATTTGAATTACTACTGATGGAATTAATTCTTAAACTTATATCCAATCATCAATTTTGCTATGTTTTGGTTTGTAGGTAATCTTTTTCAAGGGGCTGTTTGGTATGGACTTGTTGTTCACATGAGAATATATCCTATCATTTACGCCCTCCCCATTGGCATTCTTCTTGATCCATTCCATTTTCAACATGGTAAAAAGCCTTCTATCATAGAATGGAGTTCAAGACATATGAAACCAGGCACAAATTTGGGCCTCACCAAATCTTCTAACTTAAACCGCTTGTGGGTTCTCTTCTCAAGCATTTTCATAAGATCGAGAATCTTGTTTGGACTGGTATCAGCAACCGTGTTCTTCTTTTTCACTGGATTATTCTTCTATCTATATGAATGGGAGTTCTTGAACGAGGCCTTGTTGTACCACTTAACTCGCACAAATCCCCGTCACAGTTTTTCTATTTACTTCTATAACATGTATCTAAATTACGAACTTGAGTTCTTGGTAATAGAAAAGCTCATCTCATTTATGCCTCAGTTAATAGTACAAGTTGCGTTAGTTTCCCGTTTTGCACAAGATTTTCCCTTCTGTTTCTTTCTGCAGACAGTAGCATTTGTAGCATTTAACAAGGTTAGTTGTACTATCTCTCTTCCTACAATTGTTTAACTTCATAAAGAATATAAGCACCTGGTCATATGGAGAAATGACCTCTCACAATTTCACAAACTATATTTGATAATACCCGCATGTGCAGCTGCGTTAAGGCGGTGTCTGGTTTTGCTTTCTGAATCTTTTTATCTGATTATTGTGGCTCGTAGCCAGAATAAGTATAAATAGTTCTTTATATTTGAGTAAACATTTTCTGCTTTTAATAAAAAATTTAAAAGATTATTCAATTATTCAGTTTCATACAGCTTGCAACAAATTTGATTGTCGAAAGGTAAAATAAAATTACCTTATTACTCCTAACCATATTTGAGATACTCTTCTTACTTGTACTAAAACAAATCTAATTATTAAAATTTGAAACAGAAGAGATACATTTAAACACCATCTCCCAGACTGTTTTATTCCAGCAGAGTATGTTCTGATTATTTAAAATCACATAATCAGTTTCAGGATGCACATCCAAACCAATCCTATAACTAAATCCATCCACTGACATAAATATTGCCACATTTTGTAGGTGATTACGGCTCAATACTTTGTGTGGTTCTTTTGTCTGTTGCCATTAATACTACCATGGAGCAAAATGAAGCTGAAATGGGAAGGTATTTTCTGCATATTGTTCTGGATGGCAGCTCAAATTCATTGGCTGTTTTGGGGTTATATGCTTAAATTTAAAGGCAAGCAAGTCTTCATACAACTTTGGGCAGCAAGTTTATTATTCTTTGCTGCTAATGTTTACGTCATGATCACCATCATCCTCCGACACACGTATTCCCCTGTTTTTAAACGTGCACTCTCTTCACCCTCAGGTAAAGCCACCCGAAGATGAATGTGTTTCTGCTGACTGACTTAGCGTCCCAAGTTTAAGTTTGTGAATTAGAATATCTTTTTGGGGCAGGATATGACTGAATGCGGGTCTGGTATTTTTGGTGTACTGCAAGAGACACAGATACAAGTATTGGCAGTTTTAATCGTTTTCGACCTTATTTCGTTTGTATCTCCTGTGGATATTTATGAAAGAAGGGGATCGTTTTGCAAAGAGAGCTATAGGGGTTCATTGTATGGCACTATTGTTGCCTATGGTCAAATTAACTATCGAACGGAATCAATGTGTCACAAATTGGCAAACATTGGTCATACATGGGGCTGAACATGGTCCGAAAATCGGACCGGATCAGACCGAAAACCAATTTGGCGCAAACACCGGACTGAGGATCGGTAGGGGTATTCATTGTTCGGGTAATACCCGAATAAACCGAAAACGGAACCGAAAAAAACCTCGAACCGAACCGAATTTGTCAAAACCGAACCAAATTAAATATTCGGTTTGGATATGGTTTATATATTTATATAAAAAAAGAAAACATTTAAACTTTTTCTTATTATAAATATATCATTTTTTTCTTTTTATGTATATATAATTAAATGAATAAATAATTAAAAATACGTAATTCGGGTTATTCGGTTCAGTTTAATCCAATTTGAGTTTTTTTGGTTTTACCCTGGAAAAAATAACTGAACTAACCGAACCGATGAACACCCTTAAGCACCGGACCGAAATGTTTGGTCCATGTCCTTGTCGGTCCGGTCAAACAAAACATAATGTCCAGTTGTGTGTAAGATTGAACCGAGTTGGACCGCACTAAAGACCGAAAACGATTAAATGGTGGACCGCTGACCAGACTAAAATACTTTTGGTCTGTCCGGTTGGTCCTATTTTTCGGTTCGGTCGGTCCGGTCCAGTCCCCTATCTATAATGCTCGGCCTTAGTCATACGTGTAGAAGCACAACTATTACAAATTTGGAGCAAGAATGTCAGTTTCTTACATATGAAGGCATATCTATACGTAGTTATACTAAATAAGAAAGTTAAATATCCATGAAACGAAAAAATGTTGAAAAACCAGTTTTAAAAAATAAAACTAAAAGGATATATGGCAACAGTAATTTATTCGGTCACATCGTCTAGTAAATTATTTGAGTATTGCTGACGATAGATAATGTAATTGAATGTAGCTGTTTATTGACTTTATTCATGAATAGAATCAGCTAGAAGATTATCTTGTATATATTTTAGTTTGTTCTTTTTGGTAACCATCGGTTTCAAAAGATCAACGGACTAATCCATGTGGTTTAACTCCATCGTAACACAGACTCAAACCGGGTAAAAACTTTCTTTTCGAGAAGTTTGGTGTGGTCTACTTCATGATTATTTGCCATGGGGTAATTTGTACGTACGTGTTTGTTGTCATTTGCACGGCCAGTTGTGTTGTAATTTTTGACCTTAAGGGTCGTTTGTTTGTCATAAATTGTCGTTAAAGTCGTTGCAACTTTTGCTTCTTCTTAAGTTTTACAACATCAACATCAACATACCCAATCCCGCAAGAGCGAGGTATGGGGGAGGTAGAAGTGTAGACAGATCCTACCCTTACCCCAGGCTAAACTTGGGAGTAGAGAGACTGCTTCCAGGGAGACCTCCGGCATGTGCACATGTGCGAGTGATAAAGAAACCAAAATGCAAGGAGCAAGTGAGCAACAAGTATAAGCAAAAAGAAGACAAAAGAGAAAAGCCAAGCAAACCAAGCACAACACCAAACNATCACATTCACAATACCAGTTAATCAGGTTATTACACCTAATCAAAACTGGTTCATCACACATCACATAGCCTCATATAATAACAACTAAAAGCCAAGCAAACCAAGCACAACACCAAACAATGACCAAACAATAAGGAAACAACAAACAAGGGGCCTAGGATAAAAGACAAACAAAAAAGCACAAAACACCAAACAAAGAACAAGGGGCAAAACAAGTAAAGCAAGCAAACAAAGCAAAGAGTGCAAAAGAAAGAAAGGCAAGAAACCAAAATACCGCAAGAGAAACAAGGAAAGAAAAGGCAAAACAAACACAAACAAGAACGCAAAGGCAAGCGGGCAACAGGCAAGGAGAATAACACAGAAACAAAGCAAGGCAACGCAAGGGGGATAAAGCTAAGGCAAAACAAAGGAAAAAGCAAGGGCAATGCAAGGGGGCCAAAGCAAGGCAACGCAAGGGGGCTAGAGGGGCTAACACTAAGGCAAAGGGAAAAGAAACTCCACTAGCTTCCTAAAAACCTAAATGGGGAAGAGCAAAGGGGCAAAAAAAAAAACTAAAGAGCAAAGGGCAAACTAACCTAAAACGAAAAGGGGCAAGGCAACAAAGAGAAGTGAAAAGAACCAGAAGCAAAGACAACCTCCTACCACTCGCCCGAAAACAACCCGCAAGTTTTAATCCTAGCTCTCCACGCGTTCCTATCTGAGATCATGTCCTCGGACAAGAGAAGCTCCTTCATGTCAAGCCTANGAAAAGGGGCAAGGCAACAAAGAGAAGTGAAAAGAACCAGAAGCAAAGACAACCTCCTACCACTCGCCCGAAAACAACCCGCAAGTTTTAATCCTAGCTCTCCACGCGTTCCTATCTGAGATCATGTCCTCGGACAAGAGAAGCTCCTTCATGTCAAGCCTAAGTCTATCCTCCCACCTAAGCTTAGGTCTTCCCCTCATTCTCAAACCGTCGACCCTCAGCTCTTCGACTCTCCTTACTGGTGCTGTATGTGGCCTTTTCCTGACATGACCGAACCACCTCAACCTTCCTTCTCGCATCTTCGAGATTATGGTTTCAACTTCTAGTTCAGCTCTGAAAACTCCATTCGGGATCATGTCAAGCATGGTCTTACCACAAATCCACCTTAGCATTCTAAGTTCTGTTACTTCCACTATGTTAGCTTGGGCTTTCGTGATAGGCCAACACTCTGACCCGTACAAGATAGATGGTCTAATGGCCACCCAATAAAATTTTCCCTTAAGATTATAGGGGACTTTCTTATCACAAAGTACTCCTGACGACGCCCTCCATTTCGCCCATCCTGCTCTAATACGGTGGGTAACGTCATCGTCTATCCTTCCTGATTTGTGTATCACCGAAACCAGATATCTAAAATACTCCTTAGGTTGAAGAATCTGGTTGCCGATACGAACTTCCTCCTCGTGTTGGCCGATCTCGTTTCTACCGAAATCACATCTCATGTACTCAGTCTTCTCTCTGCTTACCCGAAGACCATTGGCTTCCAATGCCTCTCGCCAGTGCTCCAGTCTGTGGTTTAACCCTTCGGCCTTCTTCTTAAGTTTTAAAATAAACAAATACGGTTTGAGGTTTACAAGTCATATTCTAGGTTGAGGAAAATTCAATTGCATAACCTTATTTTGGTGCATACCAAGGGACAAATCTCCACCATCCATCTCGTTTGATCTAAACGTACGACGTACTCCAGAAATGGATACGCCGTATTCATCTGAGTATGAATAGGTCTTGGAATCTTCTTAGTCATGTATACGGCGAACTCATATAGATGGATGTGTCGTATCTTCCTCCCGAAAGAGTGTTTGCTTGTTTTCTTCATTTTATCTTCAAATAATGCCAATTTCCGTGTCTTTTTCCAATATTGCCCCATAAACACTAAAATAATAAAACTTAGGCAATTAAGTATCAATTCATATATAAACATGCATAATATGAGAAATAAATCATGTGATAAGTATTCAACAATACATGACTTATCAGTGAAGTAGCAAGGCTCCACATCAGAATGACAAACTCCTCTCGTTTTTACAACAGGAGAAAAAGTTTATTATAATCTATGCCATCTCTTTGGTTTTAACCTTTTGCAACAAGTCTAGCTTTATATCTTTCTATTTCACCATTAGATTTATACTTAATACTATAAACTCATTTGTTACCAATAGCTTTTATATCCTTAGGTAATCGAGTTAGTTCCCAAGTGTCATTTCTAAGAAGGGCTTCCATTTCAGAATTCATAACATCAGTCCAATGTTTATGTTTATAAGCTTCAAAAAATGAATTTGGTTCACAACTATATAATCATTAAAGTTTCTAGGAAAAGCAGAAGGTCTAAAAGACCTTATAGGATTGACAACATACTGAGTATCAGAGAATTATCTTGATTTTCATCAAGTGTTGCAATGTCTTCATCCTCAATGGCAGATATGTTATCACTACTATAAAGCGGTGAATCCTCATTACCATTATTCAGGAATTCACTAGAAAGTTCAACATTACTACCCAGATGATGAGAGAAATTACCATCACTCTCATGTTAAGGTTCTACTTTCTCATCATCATTAGGAGTCCTAAGATAATCATTGTCAAAAAAGTTTAAATAGTTTAAATCTTGCAAAATAGTTTCCTCAAAAATAGTATCAGTTTTATCAACAACATTTTCTTTGTGAGGAAAAAATGATTAAAAAAAAACATCTCTTGAGAAAATAAACTGATACTTATCAAGACTGTATAACCTATATCCTTTTTTAACATTGAAATATCCCATCATAACACATTTCTCAGATCTACTACCAATTTTATCAAAACTATTACCAATAGTAGCAAAGCAAAGGCAGCCAAATATTTTTAAGTGCGAGAGATTGGGGCATATTGAATATATCAACTCGTAAGGACTTTTTCCATTTTAGCATAAAAGAAGGAAATCCGTTAATAACATAAGTACCTGTTAGAATACATTCAATCAATAACCTCAGTGGAATCCCTCTTGAAACAGAAGGGATCTAGCCACATTTAAAAGATGCATACCTGAGCTAGCTATTTTGTTGTGGAGTATAAGCATAAGAAGTCTTATGGGTAATGCCTTTATCAACAAAAAACTTAATTACTGTTTGATTAACAAATTTAATACCATTATCACTTCTAAAAGTTTTGAACCTTGTACTAAACTGACTGGCAATAAAGTTATAAAAGACAGTAATATAATAAGGTACTCCGTCTTTAGTTTTAACATGATAAACCCATACAGCGCATGTGCAATCATCCACATAGTAAAAAAATATTTGTTACCCTGAGTACTAGTAACTCTATAAGGTCCCCATAAGTCTAAGTTCACCGGTTCCTCTAAGACAGAAGAAACATGATGACTTAAAGGAAAAGGTTTCCTAGTTTTTTAGCCCTTGAATCACTTACTCAAGAGATATAGCAGATCGAATAACCTAGATCCAAGAATATATATCCAAACCCTATCTATTTATGAAAATGGACAATTAATTTGGGACAATTGAAAAAGGAAAGATGGACAATAAATATGGGACGGAGGTAGTAATTCATAAATAAACATGCATAATATGAGCAATAAAACATGTGATAAGTATTTAACAATACAGGACTTATCAGTGAAGTAGCAAGGCTCCATGTCAGAGTGACAAACCCCTCTCGTTTTTACAACAGGAGAAAAAGTTTATTCATAATCTACGCCATCTCTTTGATTATAACCTTTTGCAACAAGTCTAGCTATATATCTTTCTAATTCACCATTATATTTAAACTTAATTCTATAAACCCATTTGTTACCAATAGCTTTTCTATCCTAAGGTAATCCAGTTAGTTCCCAAGTGTCATTTCTAAAAAGGGACCCTATTTCAGAATTAATAGCATCAGTACAATGTGTATGTTTATAAGCTTCAAAAAATGAATTTGGTTCACAACTTTTATTAAGCTGAGTAACAAAAAAAAAAGGATTTTCAGAATTAAGTTTTGAATAGTTGACATATCTTGCAAGACCATATTTAACTTTGGAGTCAACTATATAATCATTAAAGTTTCTAGGAAAAACAGAAGGTCTAAAAGACCTTATAGGATGGAGAACTGTAACACCCTAACCCGAAAAGGGCTAAAGTTTAACATTTTGGAGTCAAATCAGAACAGAAGTAAACGAGAATACATTACTAATACAAGCGTTACAATGCAGTTCTAATGAAAAGATAAAGGACTAATTCTAGACATTACAACTTCCAAATTTATTACAAGCTAAGAACCAAGAAGGAAATCTCTAAGTCTATCTCTAATCCATGGGGAGCTATCAAAAGTGTAGTCCACTAAGAGCTCCTAAGTACTAGTCACTCAACCCAGCTTCCTTCTATAACCTGCCGCAGGAAAAGAAATGCGGCCGAGCTTAAAAAGACCAGTGAACAGATATAAACAAACAAAAACTAATAACAAAAGGAAAACGAAGGTGAATACGACGTAAGTCCAAGTGAACCTGCTGAGATAGAAATCAAGCATATGGAAACATAGAACATGATAAAAGGAAATACGGATAATGGATATCAAACACTCAAAGAAATGGAATGAGTCATAAGTGTAAGCAAAAGGAATAAAGCAAGCATAAGTTAATCATATTAGAGATGACAAGATAATAAGAATCATAGCGAAGTGAACAAATAGGAATGCCCAACAATATATATACTAATTGTACGTAGGAGTCATGACCTCCATTGTACCAAATGTGAAAGGGGTGTATTGCGCACACACCAAACATTCACCAAATAATACTAAACTAAGTACCTAGGATGCATCCATACGCCCCCTTTCAAAACAGATATATATGCACAAAGCTCTAGGCTAAGTAAACACATACAATAATAAATATAGGCCTGAATAGCTATAGCATAATAGGGAACGCTATGGACAAAAACCCACCTCCCTAGATAGTTTCAGTACCATCGGTGCATCAGTGGCAAGGCCATGGACTCCCCATGACTGGCTAAAAAGTCTAACACATATAGGCAAAACATATAATGGGCATAGAAATAGGAAATGCTATAAGGAAAAAAACTATAGCATGCAAACGAATATCAACTCNACAATAATAAATATAGGCCTGAATAGCTATAGCATAATAGGGAACGCTATGGACAAAAACCCACCTCCCTAGATAGTTTCAGTACCATCGGTGCATCAGTGGCAAGGCCATGGACTCCCCATGACTGGCTAAAAAGTCTAACACATATAGGCAAAACATATAATGGGCATAGAAATAGGAAATGCTATAAGGAAAAAAACTATAGCATGCAAACGAATATCAACTCATCTCAAATCACAAGGATCAACAAATAGGAATCATACAAAGGGAACATAGCAATGGCTTAACTGAAATGATCATAATCAAAGCAGTAAACAAAAGAGATAATGATGGCCTTTACTAAAAAGGCAGAATATCTGTACCTTAGACTGCAAGTGCATACATAACAGAAAACATAAAGACTGGGAAGCAACTCCTTCTTCAGCGAATCTACACAAATTTATGATCGTCTCATTATTAATAACTTGTTTTGAATTAGATTACTCGTTTTAGTCGGTTTTTCATTTTTAGTAACTTTCTATTTATAGCAGCTTTTCAAAAATAGTAACTTTCCTCTTTTAGTAACTTAGGGTTGCATTCTAAAAAATAGTTAAGTTAAAGGCTTATTATGACAAATACCATTGTTTAAGGTTTCAAATATCAGTTTAGCAAAGTCCAGGTCTAATGTGACAATTTATTAGTGCATGATCTCAATATGATTATATAATTTACAAGAATACGTTAGGCTTAGGTCAGAGTCGATCGAAGATGAAGGGAGACACCACTTGACATCGTTAGTTAACAAAGTTTCTATTATATTTTACGTATCGAGATCATTTATCCCATATTCAAATGACAACACATTCATTTTAACGAGGTGTTTTATGCAGCAAATCGTGGTTTAGATTACGTTCATATATATACATGCGCATTAAATTTGCATGACTACACGCGACATTAATCGATGACAAGAATCATGCGTTAATCTTTTATATATACCATGCATGAAATCTTAACTTTGATCATCTAACAAAATACATATTTAAGTTATAAAATTGTGAACCTCAGTGAATGACATGATACTTTTAACCATGCAAAGTACACACATATTACCTTTAGAACTCGATTTCATAATTAGTTAATTTATTTTATCTCGTGACCACCATTTACATGACTAGTATTCTGCTCAAGTTTATTTACGAAAAGAGACTATTGATCAAGTCTTCCATGCACATACCATGAACTTCACACGCACACACATATAAATATATCAAATCGAACATACACTAATTTACCCTCTTATTTTTACTTGCGACAANATATATATATACTAGTTTTCGAAGCCCGCCCGATGGGCGGGCATGCCTTATAAATATCATTGGATTTTTTTTGTATACTGAAAGAAGGGTAGTAAAATTACGTTTTAAAGCATACGTATTAAGAACGAAAAGAAATAAATGGTTATCGAATATGAGAGGAAAAAAAAGTTTTTAAGTGGTACTCAAGAACAAAGTATCAAAGCATAACCTGTTCGTTGGGCGAGGAAGTTATTTAAAGCTCCCTCTTAGTGTCACCACAACTCGAAGTGGAAAGTAATGATGATTAGTTGATGATTTTTACCAGTGAGTGGTGAAAGCTCCAACCATGTAAGACGTGCAGTAATTTAAATCGTTATGCGTTCAAATCTTCAATCATCCATTTTTTTTTTTTTTTTTTTTCATTACTGATCATTCGGGTAACAGAATTAGGACCTTTAAGCGTCAAGAGAGGTCATTCATATGTAAAATATTTGCTAACTTTGACTGGGCGTATGCCCTTTTGTTGGACTAACCGTATGCCCCTTTTGTCTGAATAACTGTTTTTTGAAAAACATTGAGATCAAAGATGCCACTGCTTAGCTAGTTAAATGGCATAAAATTAAAAATATCATTGGTTACCCTTTATTGGAAACAAAAGTTTATTTATGTATATAGCTTATCAATAATTCTTTTGTAATAGCACAAAACTAAAATATCGTCATGCATACACTTACTCATAAGCCAAAAAGAATGCCTCATGAGATCTGTCATTATTTATCATTGGTGTACCGATTTTACTGTAAATATTTGCACCTTCCTCATGCATTTCATTTCCAAAATGATATGAGCCTTTTTCTTAATTACTGAACATTCGGTTAACAGAATAAGTACCTTTAAGCGTCGAGAGAGCGCATTCGCATGTAAAATATTTGCTATCTGTTGATATTGTCAAATCTGATCCCTTGTTTATAAGTGTACACATGAGCCATGGTTGAAAAATTTACAATTCTACTCTCGATTCCCGTACTTGCAGCTGTAATCTTCATCTTATCAAGTAGTAGGTTTGTCAAGTAAAAGTAACCTAACTGCTTTTAAGGTACCAATATTTCTTTTTACACACCTGTAATTCCCATGCATTGCAAAAATTTAGTATAATAAAAAGTTGGGTTGTAGGCAATGAAGCTTTGGAATTCTGTATTGCTATTAACATTCATGGAACATACCCGTACACATATCATCGTGAAACATGTCTGAGTCAACTCATAACTGGTAATTGCAGACTTCGTCTCTTTTCCAACATTAGATCACCATATCTGTAGTGAAACACATAGTTGTTATTAGCCAAAAAGTTATAAGATGACCAATAAAACATCCCTAACCCACTACGCCAATCAGTAGGACGGGCGACGAGGTTAGCGGCAGACTTTCGCCGGGGAGATGTCCCCGGCGAAACGTATTGGCGGGGAGAAGTCCCCGACGAAAAGATGGGTCTTGTCCCCGCCAAAAGCAGTGTCTGGTGTAGTGACCTCCATCTGCCATAGAAATCCGATCATGAATAGAAGTACAAATCTTAGAGATATTTAAGTCTTGCTTTGTGTTACAAAAGGTGAACACAACGTGGGTGAAATTAAATATACATCTGATGTGGATGCNAAGATGGGTCTTGTCCCCGCCAAAAGCAGTGTCTGGTGTAGTGACCTCCATCTGCCATAGAAATCCGATCATGAATAGAAGTACAAATCTTAGAGATATTTAAGTCTTGCTTTGTGTTACAAAAGGTGAACACAACGTGGGTGAAATTAAATATACATCTGATGTGGATGCTATTGTATTCATGGAGTCATGGTTGTAACGTCTTGCAATTTAATCAAAGATACCCGAGCTTCAATGATGCTATGGTGGCTGAAAATATGACAATTTATGTGAAATTTCATAAATGAAAATATTTTATATGAGAATACAGGCAAATAAAATTAGGCTTACTGGTAATCTTGTGAAATCCAATAATATTTTTCTGCTTGCTTGCGGGGTACCCAATCAGTTGACCAGATTGCTCATCGTGAGTGGTTACTATCAGTTGAAAGTTTTACTGTCCTTTCCTATTCTCCATTATCCTGCCAAACCCAAAAAGTCTACCAATGAAGTCAATGCAATTCATTGACAGGTGCAGTCACAGGGCTTGGCAATTAGTAACATACAGAAAGATAAAGCAAAATAAAGATATAGACAAGTGAATAAACAACAACACTATACAAATTAGGAAAAGACAGTAACTTGATCACGTGACGTGTCATCAAGCATTGGCTTACATAAAATGCCACAAATGTGCCAGCCGAGTAACTTGGGATCAGCTTGATTAGCATGTCGATTTGGCCAAACAAAAACATGTCATTAGAAGCAATTGCCGAAACTGGACACAATCTTATTATTAGTGTTAAACAAATAGGAATAATCATAAGTAAGGTGATATCTTCTTACCCATCTGAACAATCTATTCTGTTCCGCGTTTTAACTTGTTATCATTAGATGGTGAGTCAAAATTGGTATTCCCAAACCACTGAATTCTTTGGGCAAGACCTTGTTTAGGTGGTGGCTTACTTGTCTCCTCTCTAGAAAATATCCTATTGGACCGCAAAAGACTCTAGTAGGGGCTATATAGCCTTAATCACCACCAATTCTCATTTAGTCATACTTCACTTGTCCACATTTGAAATATGAGAAAGGGGTTAAACTACAGGTAATACTAAATGATCCAAGGATCTATGATTAATTTACTTACATAAGTCCCATCTCTATATCAAAATATGATATAGAATAATCAACCTTGTGTTATAATTCCCGTACTTCATTTGTGTGCATACACTACATATCAAAAGAGACTAACTTCTACTTTATTAATGGATAATGATATATTACACTTGCACTTGTGATATATTAGAATTACCTTGATTTTCTCCTTTTCATTTAGTTCTTTCCTCTACAAAATTTTCGATGCTTATCGGTCACTTGAAGTTGGAAAGTTGAGGACTACAGATACCTAGGATAGTATTAAGCTTAGGTTAGCATTAACATCATTTTAAGAAGCACGGTTCTCTGAACCTGGACTATCTGGACATGGTTTCAATTGTGAGTAGGAATTGTAATAGCCGGTTCAAAAAGGTCAATAAGAAATCTGTTAAAATTGATTACCAATTAGGTTGGTTCTTTTCCCACAATATTTTTTATGAAAGCATAATTGTTTTTGACATATCGATTGCCTCTTTTTTCTTTTATAGGAAAACTGTACAATTGAATTGCTGGAAAGACAAATGGACGTAGTTTGTGTGTTTTTGATTCAGAACTATCATATGCTATTGTTCCTCATTTGCGATCAGATATATTGCTTGATCAAAGTTATTTATTCGGTGAGTATTTTTGAGTCTTTTCCTTGCAAATTAAGCTTATACTTTGCATACTTTCTTTTCACAGGTTATTAGAATCATATGTGACTTTAAGAATGTGACCAAGGGCTATTGTGAGGGAAAATATGCTTTCGCGTTATGAACCAACAACTACTATCGGCAATAGGTTAGATGCTCTAACATGTTTCATTGCTTATAAGGACAATACATATAAATTAAAGCCTATATAAGCTATATGAATTTAATAAAAACCAAATAAGTGACAGGTTTTAAACGAACTCTAAATTAAGTCATAACCTCTTCTTATGAACCGGATCTTGAGACGTGCAACTTTGACAGGTTTAAAACCAATTTTAAATTAACCAATAACCTCTTCTTATGGACTCATCATCAGACGTCCAACTTTTAAATTCTATTGTATAATATTTTTTCCTGACTCATAAGGGTGCTGGGATTGCTTATACGCTCTAACATGTTACATTGATGAACCAACAACTTCTGGATTTAGTACCAACAACTACTATCGCCAATAGCTTATACGCTCTAACATGTTACATTGCTTATACGGACAACAATTTGGTTGGTCACATACTGGGGTCAACTTACGTTATTCATTAACACTAAATTAAGCCCAATCGTAAAATAACAAACAAACAAAGACTGTTGTGAAATCAACAAAGCAAAAAAAAACTCTAAATTAAGCCATAACCTCTTCTTATGAACTCGATCTTCAGACATGCAACTTTGACAGGTTTAAAACAAATTTTAAATTAACCAACAACCTCTTCTTATGGACTCATCTTCAGACGACCAACTTTAAAATTATATTGTATAATATTTGTTTCCTGACTCGGGGTGACAACAATATATCATAAATTCTTAATAAGCAACATACCTCTTGAATTATGTCGACCAATATTTTATTTACTGGCTGCTTTCCTGCTAACAAATAATCAACACATACACAACAATAAGATATTAGATTTCAAGATTAAACAAACAAATTTTTATATATGGATTAAATTTACCTGAATTCATTCTACTTTTCTTCTTTTCCTCATGTTGCTTTTCGGATGTATTAGCTTCCTTTGCTTTTGAAAGCCTTTGTAAAGATCGTTGGGGTTGCATGTTTTTTTGCATTCTTAGACTTTTTCTGTTATTCGACTATTAGAATATAATGAAGATGAATAAAGTATGCTGTATATATAGTGTAAGATTTTGTATACACATACACGTTTTTTTAAATGATAATTATGATTAATCATCTTTATATATTTTGACTTGTAAAACAAATAACAAAACTTGTATTGCTCTGTTGGTAAACATGTATCATTGTGTTTGTTGCAATCCTATGTTCGAACCTCACTAACACAACTTTTTAATTGCAATATCAAATATTTATAACTTTCAAATAATGGCACACGCCTAATATTAAAATTTTATATAATATATAAATTTCTGAAATTTATTTATTAGTTGCAAAATAAATATTTTTTAAAAGTTTGCTTACATTACCTTAATGTGATGAAATGGCTATGATATGGCAGAAAATGAATTACTGAGCAATGAGGTGGCATATTGCATCAAATGCCTCCTGTTATATATATATATATATATATATATATATATATATATATATATATATATATATATATATATATATATATATATATATATATATATATATATATATATATATATATATATTGTGTGTGTGTGTGTGTGTGTGTGTGTGTGTGTGTGTGACCGATTAATATAAGTTACGAGGCTCGATTGTATATGATCGAAACATATTCTTAGGTTACGAACAAAAGATTAAATCATTCATATATCATGAGTTAATGTACCAACATATATATCATGTGTTGCAGAGACCTGTTGGTTGGTTACGTAATTTATTGCGTGAGCTTTATACCCCACTTTCTACGGCTACGCTTGTATACTGTGACAATGTGAGTGCTGTCTATCTTTCGTCCAATCCTGTGCAACATCAACGCACGAAGCATATTGAGATTGATATACATTTTGTTCGCGATTTGGTTGCTACCGGTCATGTCCGCGTTCTGCATGTTCCTTCTCGTTATCAATATGCGGATATTTTCACCAAAGGCTTGCCTACGGCATTGTTTGATGAGTTTCGTTCCTGCTTGAGCGTTCGCTCCTCTCCCGCTCAAACTGAGAGGGGCTGTTAGCGGGTTTTATTAGGCCCATGTATTATATACTCTATTATTGTAATCAGCATTGTTATTAGGCCCCATTAGAGTAATACATATACCCTACAATGTAACACATTATGGGATACACAAATTATTCGGTTTTCACAAGAATGGTAGCAGCAGCCGTTGGTTGTTTTCTTAGAGTTTTAGAGTTTTGTGTTTTTTTTTGTGAATTTTGATGATACGTATATTGTTATAAGGGAGGGAAAGAATTTATGGTACCGTGTATTTCACAAGGCAATACGTGCGGACAAAAATGGAAACAAATATTTGGATTGCTATGCCTTGATTTGGTTGACATTGTTATCTTGTAGTTGAAATCCATGTGGGGCGTACAAAATGAATGGGACCATTGTCTAGCCGAAATTTTTAAGCATGCCACATATTTATGTACTTAATATACTTTAGGTTATATTTAGTTAGGGGTTTTTAGGCTTTAGATAGTTATCTATACTATCTAAATTTTGTAACCCTTAATTTAATGTGCAAGTGTAATGTGCAAAAAGGGTTGGTACGGTACAACATAGTTTAAGCAACCTCTTAAGTATATGAATTACACAAATTTACTTCTACATACTTCAATGTATTTGCGGTTATGGAACGTGAAAGACCTCCAATTTTTGCAACCTCAAAGAATACAAATAAAGGGTAACCATTAATATAAGAAAACCAAAAGATTATAACCTCTTCATCTCTTTGCCTCCCATGACTTACAACTTACAAGCAAACCTTACTAAACCATTATATAAGGAGTTCATGGCTGCAGAAGTTGGAAACGCGAGCTATGAATTGTTCGAGCTCAAGTTGGAGGCCAATGGTATATATATCCTTAATTTACAAAGTTTTGTGTGGTATTAAATTTATTTATTATTTAAAGATGGTTTGATTCTGTTGATATAAAAACGCTATTTATATTTCTCAATATCTCTTTGTTTTGATAATCACAAAACGTAAAAACATTAAACGTAAAGTTAATACGAAAACAAGTGATTAAATGAGTTTATATCACCTAATCCAAACATAATCACTTAAGGTATGAATAAACAAGTGATTAACACATCTAATGATCAAAGGGGAATTTAATTAAATACCTTAAAATTTATTTAATTATAAAAACTAATTATATATTTAATAAAAACATTTTTGGAAATAAAGAAAAGTGTTTTAAATATTCTAACAACTAGAATTCAAATTTTTAACCAATCTTAGTTAGTTTTTCTCCAAATAAATTTTCCCCACAAAAGACAAAATTTTCAGGCAGGTTCAGATGGCCGGCCCCCTTAATTATAGGGGGCGGTCACCTTAATTATTAAGGTGACCGGCCACCATTTAAGGGTACCGGCCACGCTCCCTTGTCAGAAAATTTTGCCTATAAATACCACCTCAAACCTGGTATTTTTCCTCACCTTTTGCACGAAATTTTTCAGATCTAAACCTCTCCAAACTCTTTCTAAATCCCTTTGATCATTACATTTCTTAATACTTGTTTCAAGTGATTAATCCCTCATCATTCATTCTCTTCCAAAGTGCAAAAGAAGAACACTCCTTTCTCATTCAAGATCAAGAAGTGTTGTGTGTGTATATGGTGTATATATATCTTGTGAATATTTGTGTATAACTAGTATATAGTTATAAGGTGTGTAAGTTAGTAGTGTATAGAAGTCTAGTTGTGTTGAGAAAAAGAAGAAGAAGGTGTGAAGCTCAAGTCGTGGTGTGAAGATCAAGTCGTGTTGTGGTGTGCTTCCAAGTCGTGTTGTGGTGTGCCTCTAAGTCGTGTTGTGGTGTGCTTTAAGTCGTGGTGTGTTGTGATAAACTTGTGGTGTGTTGTGATCGACATCTAGCTTAGTGTCGTTAAATATATAAGCAACGTTGTGTTGTGAAGGTTTTCTCCGCCATAAGGGAGCTTGTTGACATAGTGAAGAAAACTCCCGAGTTAGGTGCTCGGGGAGTGGAGTAGGGACAAGGAATGAGACCTTGTGGCCGAACCACTATAAATCTCTCGTGTCACGGTGCATACTTTCCAACTCTTACTCTTTCATTATTTACTTACTTGCATGCTTATATATATTGTGTATATTGTATGTGTGCATGCTATTGATTTAACGTAAATTAAGAATCAAAGTTTTCAAAACAAAACGTTATTTTATAACTTGTAAAAAGAGCGTAAAACTATTCAACCCCCCTTCTAGTTTTCCACAATTGGTATCAAGAGCCAGGTCTAACAAGATTTTTAAAATATATTGTATTTTGAAACTTGAAATCGATCTATGGAAATGGAAAAATATTTAGAAGGGAAAATTGATTTTAAACCACCATTCCTTGAAAATGAAAGTTTTCTTGAATGGAAAAATAAATTTGAAGTTTATGTAAAATCAATACACTATCATCTTTGGCATGTCATTTCAATTGGTGATATTGAAATAATAAATAATACTTTTGAAAAATTAACGGTGCGTTTGGTATCCCCAATCGGAATGGAAGAATGACTATCATTCCGATTCAAAGTGTTTGGTATCCCCAAATGATTATCAAAAGTAGAAATAATATACAAATATATTCCATACTCGATAGTTACTAAAATGGTACTATATGATTGTTCATTCCCGGGCCCACAACTTCCCCTCACATAATTTATACTACATTTTTATCTAATTATCCTACCAAACAACATTTATGAATTTGATACCTCAACTTATAGTCATTCCTATTCAACCCATATATCAAATCCATACCAATTATCATTCCGGACAACAAACCAAACCGCACCTAAATAACTTGGCTAAGTTTATTATATACAAAGCTATATCTTGTATTGAATATGAAAGAATATTTTTTTGTAAAACGGCAAATGATATGTGGAAAAATATTTTAGAATATCACCAAGAGAAATGTCAAGTCAAAGATAATCATGCACATAAAGAAAGTATGGTAGATAAATACTTAGTTGATGTTAGTACTAGTACTACTAGTTCAAACGTTTTACGTGTAGGAAACGACGCCGAAGACAACGAAAGCAAACATGATGAAGTAATGTCAACTAAGGTGGAATCAAGTGATGATGACACCTCTAGCTCCGAAAGTGACGAAGAATACGCAAAGGCGGTTAAAGAATTCAAAAGACTAGCGAAAAGGCGAAAATTCGTGCAAGTCAAAAGAAGAATGACGCGAAGAAAGGGACTTGGTGATGAAGATGGTTTCGTCACACAAGCATCTAATGAAGTGTGTCTAGGGGTCAACTTGGAGCATGACGAATGGGTAAAGGATAGCGAATGCTCAAAGCATATGACGGGTAATCGCAATCTCTTCTCAACGTACAAAGCCTACAACGGAGGTAACGTTATTTTTGGTAGTGATCGTAGGGGTAAAATCATTGGCAAAGGTACGATTTCTCAAGACTCCCTAACTATTGATAATGTTGAGCATGTAGATAGTTTATCATATAACTTGCTTAGCGTAGGACAAATTTGTGACAATAAGTGTAGTGTCACCTTTACGGAAAAAGGTAGCATAATTAGGAAAGATAACAAAATAATAGGTGAAGGAATTAGGAAAGGCGGAATTTACGTTATGAAACTAGGAAACAAATCGGAAGATAAAATATGCCTAACAACACTAGATGAAACCTCCACTTTGTGGCATAGGAGACTAGGTCATGCAAACATGCAACAAATACAATCATTAGTGTCTAAGGAATTAGTTAGGAACTTGCCTAGTTTAAAATATAATCAACACTTTTGCGACGCGTGTAAAATAGGTAAACAAACACATGCTAGCCATAAACCCAAAAATATAATATCAACAACTAGATGTCTAGAACTTCTACACATGGACCTTTTCGGTCCTTCCGCCGTGCGGAGCTATGGTGGCAATCGCTACACCCTAGTTATTGTAGATGACTATTCATGATACACGTGGACTAAGTTCTTAAGTGATAAAACCGAAGCCTTTGAAAAATTTGAAACATTTAGTAAAATGATACAAAATAAATTAGGATGCTCTATAGTATCTATTAGGACGGATCATGGTAGGGAATTTGATAACGAAGTACAATTCGGAAAATATTGTGATTTAAATGGAATATCTCACAATTTCTCCGCTCCACGTACTCCACAATCAAATGGGGTAGTTGAACGTAAAAATAGGACGTTACAAGAAATGAGTAGAACCATGTTAAATGAACAATCTATTCCACAAAAATTTTGGTGTCACGCCGTAGATACTTCAACATATATAATAAATAGGGTGTCAATTAGACGAATAATAGGAAAAACTCCTTATGAGTTACTAAGAGGTAGAAAACCTAGTATAGGCTATTTTAAGGTTTTTGGAAGTAAATGTTTTATTTTAAACACTAAGGATTACCTCACTAAGTTTGACCCTAAATCATATGAAGGAATTTTTCTAGGATACTCACAAAATAGTAAAGCATATATAGTCTTAAATAAACATACTATGAAAGTAGAAGAATCATTAAACGTAACATTTGATGAAACTCCTCCACCACCTAAAACATTACCCTTAGAAGATGATGAAATTATGGAAGAAGAAGCAATTGAGGTTAGTAAAACAAAACCCTTAAGCGATGATATTGAAGTAGAAAGTTTAGAAGAAAATAAAATTGTAAACATAAAAGAAACTAAGTCACACCCTTTAAACAATGTCATAGGACACCTAAATCAAAGAACTCTTAGATCAAAATTTCAAGACAAAAGTAACTTCTTTTGTTTTGTGTCAACCATAGAACCTAAAAATATAAATGAGGCATTACAAGATGAAAATTGGATTATGGATTATGGGAGTTAGTTGAAAATCCTAGGAATATGACTATAATAGGAACCAAATGGGTCTTTAGGAATAAATTAGATGAAAATGGAATAGTAACTAGGAATAAAGCTAGGTTAGTCGCCCAAGGTTATAATCAACAAGAAGGAATTGATTATGACAAAACTTATGCACCCGTAGCTAGGTTAGAATCCATTAGAATCCTCTTAGCCTATGCTTGCGCCCTAGACTTTAAGTTATACCAAATGGATGTGAAGAGTGCATTCCTTAATGGTTTTATCAATGAGGAGGTATATGTGGCACAACCTCCAGGATTCATTGACTTCGCAAAACCTAATTATGTATATAAACTAAAGAAATCCTTATACGGTCTTAAGCAAGCTCCAAAGGCTTGGTATGATAGACTAAAGGCATTCTTGGTTAAGCATAATTACACCATGGGAATGGTAGATAACACTCTCTTCACAAAAAGAAGTGACCAACATATTATCATTGTTCAAATATATGTCGACGACATTATATTTGGCTCAACTTGTCAAGGATTGTGTGATGAATTTGCCAAAATCATGCATGACGAGTTTGAGATGAGTATGATGGGAGAATTAAACTTCTTCTTAGGATTACAAATAAAACAATTAGAAGACGGAATATTTTTTAATCAATCTAAATATATTAAAGAAATGCTTAAGAAATTTGGCCTAGAAGACTCTAAACCACTTAGGACACTGTGACAACCGGTAATTTTGGGACCTTTTATAAAATCCACCGCATTATATTTTTATAACGTGAGAATTGAGTTATCGATAATCCTTTGAGTTTCGAGAGAATTTCGTGAAAAGTTTGGAGTTTATGAGAAAACGTATTTTCTTTACGCGATAATTAGGCTATATAAGTACTTCGTGTAGGCACTATATGACTTGGCACTAGGAACTCTAACGTGATGCGTGTTTAATAATTAACGGTTACGGTGATTTTGAGTATTTAATTTAGATTTTCTGAGCCGTGAGTGGTAAAGTGTTTGAAAGTGATTTTATTCACTAAACAAACTATTTTAACTTATGAGGAATTATTTCTAAGTATTAACGGTGGGTATTGAACGACTTGGTGTGGTGACCGATATTTTTATTAACTTTATAAAATATATGTCGGGAGAGATGTAAGAAAAATAAAAGATTTGGGTATTCCATTTTCATTAGTTTATAAGGATGGGAACTTGAGGGACTTGTCTTGCCACCTTCCCAAACTTATACCACTAAAACCCTAA
>LBNU01012531.1:0-33485 GCA_014162995.1 Artemisia annua
GAAGGAGAGAGGATATAAGATTCTGAGTTTAGTAAGTGGAATTCCGGGGTAGAGTGACTGAATTGTGTACTGTATGTGATCTAATTGTTATGGTAGCGAAGAGAAGAGGAAGGGCGAGTCGATCCAAACTATGTTTCGGTGATATAACAATTTCATAACACGCGCCTTTTCGGTTGGTTTGGTGGGGGACATCAAATGTGTCTATCATCTTTTATCTTGTATGACGATTCTCTTATTTGTTTTCTTTTTTAAATATTGATAAAACTGAACCAGGGTCTATCTTGAGTTTCTGAGTTATTTGACGATGGAGGGAGTGGTGCGACCTCTTGTATCTGTGTTTCTTCGTCCGTGTCTCATAACGTTGTATTGCTCTGATAGATATAGCTGGTCCCAGATGAAAATTTAGGCTCTTTACACCGATTGTAAATGAATGAAGAAACTTTCTTACACCTCGTTTCTACACGATTGCATGGTATGCTCAGTTGTCTATTTCTTCTCGGTAGTCTTCTTTCATCGATTGGCTTCATTTCTTGACACGTTCAATCGGAAGAATATTTGAACGGATCTTTAGAAAAACGCGTTTATATTGACCGAAACTCAAAATGATCCTACAGTTTTTACTCTGATTACTTAATCTCTCATAATTGGATTATTTTCTTGATTGGATTGAAAGCGAAATTTTATCGTAGACATATTATATATAGGCTTCTCTTATTTGCTATACCATACTGAGACTTCTATGTGCTAAACCTCTGGTAACAGGTAATGAATTACTAGAGGAGGGACTATGTATTTAATCCTATTTTTAGTCTGGAGGGTTGGAATTTTTTCTGGTAAATTATATTACGATTTTGACATCATTTTTTTAGCAAACTAACGTTGATTAGACATACGTTTTATCTACAGCCAGCGAATCGACTCTTGGAATGTTTTTGTGGCTGCTACTATTTTGTGGTTATGATTCTGGTTTTATTGATCTGTGACTTCTCTATGCTTGTGATTCTCACTGTGATGATATTTATTGTTGTCCTAACAAATTGAGACATTATCTGAACAACACCCCACCCATGCCTTAGAATTCGACACACATTACCGATGTGTGAAAAAAACTTCTCAAAATGAGATTTTCCAACTGAACAAGCTTGAATGGTGTCAACAAAGTCTTAATTTTGCTGAATTGCAAGCCTTTAAATTCAACATCTTTTAAAATGAAAATAGTAGGACTCTAAAAAGTTATTATATTGTCTCAACGTATGAAAGGAATTGCAGAATTGCAGAAATTACGACTATTGGCAAAAGAGTCGAGATACTTATCTTTATTCAAAAAAAGCTTGAAAGTGAAATTCGCAAGCCTCATCATTGAGTTAAAGAGAAATAAAGACTTGAAAAAAGGGAAGTCTGCCAACAGGTGCAAAGTAGTTTGCACCTAGGATGGACTACTTCTTATGTACACCTAACCTTACTGATAGAACAAACCTCAGAATTTCTAACTATGGATCGGGGTCACTTTTATCTACAGGAATAGTTGCCACTCTAGCGTTAGCGATCAGCGTAAAGTAACAAGGAGATAAGGATTTTGCACGTAAGAAGTGAAGAGACCTAGAGAGCTCGCTGAAGTAGAGCCACCTATAGGACTTTGTTAAATCAATTGCATTAAAATTGTTTATATTGATTTGAAATTGTCATTCTGGAATCTTTGTGTAACGAATTGATGGAAACCTTTTAAATGTTTCGAATGTTAATATTTATGTCTGTTTGTCATAATGTATGTTATTCTGGTGATCATTCTAATGTGTGGCAATTCTCTTTTATTCGTCATAAGCGTAATCTGGCAGAAAATTAGGCCCACTACTGCTTTTAAACTGTGCTAGGATTATCAAGTGTAGTTTTCAAGAATGATGTAGTCACTGTAGTTGCGAACAATACTCCTATGAAATGCCATCCTGGGTAGCGATTACTAAGAGATAGCGACGATCTGTTGCGCTCTCTCGGTGGAACTTTGTTCAAGGACACATAACTTTAATGTTTCTAAAATTGTTAATCTGTGGGCTTCTAACTCAAGGACCTACACTTTTCTTTGGGGTTCCACTTACCATGGGTTGTGATTCAGTCCTCCGTTTCTCCTTATAGTTTGATGCAGGTGGTTAATTGTTCTCTTAGTTGATGATAGCGGATGGCCCGACATATTTGTACAGGCATCTAAATGTTAGAATACTTTGTCTTTAAGTTCTATCCTGGTACTGTCAGATTTGGGATGATCATTTTTTCTCTGCTTATATGGGCGTATTATGGGGGGGAGTTGCTATGTCGTGGGATATTGAATTAGTCCGTGTATCGGGAAATTATAGATCGAAGGCTGGTCACACATTTCTCAGTCGGTAAATCTTTTGGCTGGGCGGGAGAAGAGCGCGAGAATAATGGTGAAGTATGATGTTCGGTGATAAGAAATACATTTATGTTTTAGTGTATGTGATATAACAGGAGAATAGATTTGGTTATATGTCAAGCACACACGCACGTTTCAGTTCTTGATGGGTTAACTCCTTCACTTTTTATACCTATATAGTCGGCCTTCATTATGTTCTATCGCTTCTTCTTACTATTTGTATTAACTTTCAATAGGTATGTATATACGGGTTACAAATATAATCAGGCGGATTATGCTATGGCACGAGAACGATGATCTCTATTTTACGTACTACTTCTTTAGCAAAAACATGGGGTTCTTTTCTTGTCTCGTGCGGCATGGGGATGAGTGTGGATACCAGGTCTCATGGAGCCGAAGGTATTCGTATCACTAGAAGACAAAGATTACTTATAACGTGTGTGTACCCACATTTGATGGAACTGGATAATATCCAGTCATGTGGACCGGCTCGGTGCCATCTCCTTCGAATTGCTATTGGGGGTTAGTTTGATAAATGATATGTTCTTCACAGTCTTCAGTGCATCTATTTGGAGTTTTTGTGTGGCACAAATTGCAGAAAAGTTGCAGCATTACATATGTTATGTGGTACGTTATAAGTAAATTATTGCTCAGCTTGTCCGATAGAGAGAATTGCTGCTTATAATGTGTCTTGGTGCATCTTTTTGATTGCCCGGCCGCAATGTGTTCTAGTGCTCAGAAGATAGGTATCAAATTAACTATATGTCTGACGGAAAATAACAAGGCATTAATTAGGACTTAATGCAACCATCTTCGGCCTTGCGGGTCTCGTCGAGCCGAAAGTTGATTGATTAGATTGATTGTATGGACGAATTCAGATAGAAGGCATCTGATGGGATAATAATATTGAGCCAGAGTTGTTCTTGCTAGCTCAATTAATTATTCGCGATTATATGCAAGGATACCAAAATAGCAAGCTTTTGAGTTGCGCGGGTAGATTCAAGTCGAATGAAAACGATATAGTCTGGTCTGTGCGCTCTGGACTCGTAGCTGTAGAGTGCTTGGGTTTTTCTGGTGTATGCTCATCGGCCATATATATATCTAAGTGGGTGGGGCACCTCGTTCTTTCACTAGAATGCTCTTGGTGTTAATCAGAGACCCAATTAATTGGTTGTAGATGCCATCCATCCACTTTACGGGCGAGACTACTGGGTATCTCCCGGGGGATATGAGGGGGATCCATCTAGACGCTTAGCTATATATAATTCGTCCATCTATTATTGTTATTTTGAGCATCGCTCATGCTAACGGAATACTAATAACGATCGTGTATGAAATCTTGGAAACTCCGGAAAGGAGAGAGACATTCATTTCTCGCGCCTACTACTTCATTGGAATATTGTAAATCAAAGGTTTCGAATCTACAAGTCGCATAGGGGATTCAGGAGACTATTCATGCATTTGATGAGCTTACAAATGGCTTCTGAGCAAGTTTAGGACTCCGCACACGTGCATGAACTTTCAGATTTTCAGCTGAACATTGTCATTAAACCGTAGAATTGGACATTGTTTGGCTCCTTTGTTCATGACTACTTTGAGATAGTGACGCAGAGATGTATCCAGCTAGTTTCGCTGGCTCAACCTGATAACATCTCAGTACCTGATACACCCGTTCCTACAACCACAACTGTAGAACCCGATGGCACTCAAACTGAATCAACCACAATAGATTGACCCTACTTCATAGACACCACTGAAGTTTTTGAATCCACATGGTCCGAACTTTTGCAGATTATGATCATGCGTTCTTGCATCGTTGCCGACTTTCGATTTTTTCAGATTGGCTGAGTCGTTCCACGCAATTGGAAACACAATATGCACAGTTCCTACCTCCCTCACCTCATTGGGCTCGTGTCATCATAGTTTCAAATTTTTGGCAGTCACGCTTCAGTTTTTTATGACGACATTTTCACAGAAATTTAAAATAATTAGAGAAAATAAGATATGGGATAAGGGGAGTCTTCACAAGTAACTTCATGGGATATATTTTAGCATTCGGGATCGCTATGGAAAGGGAACAATGATTTTCGTTTTTACCGCTTAGTTGGGCTTGCGAAATCAGGGACGATGAATTTTATCCATTAGGTCACGACTCTATGGAGTAGTGCTCTTACTTGATGACCTTAATCGTTATTGAAGATACTACGAAAGTCAAAAACACCCGCACTCGAGAAAATGGAAAAATAATAGTAGTAGTAGTAGTATAAGTAAAATTGGAATAAAATGGAAAACCCGGCGTTTTCGGGAATAAATGATTTCGTATCTCTTTCGAAACGTTTGCTATTTCAAATTAGTAAAAAGAGGTGTGGAAATTATTTTATCTCCTAAAGCGTGACGTGATACGAATTGCGGAGACACGGCAATACCTTAGTCTGGCGGGATTTTGGTATTGTGTTAATTCAGCATACCTTTTATTGACCAAAACCCAACCCAAATTGACGCAAAAACTAACCATAATGCCAAAGATTCGTGTTTTTGTGTTTTTGAATGTGCAGGTACGATTTCATAAGAAAGGAACGAAAAAATCACGAGAAAATGACAAAACGAAGCAAACGAGAATGGAAAGTGGCAAAAGCCGAAGCCGGGGAAGTCAAAAGGTCAAAGGAAAAAGCCAAAAAGTCCAAAGCTGAAGTCAATCCGCGGTATGTGACATGGGGGGTGAGCAATGGAAAACCTAACGAAAACCATAACTCCCCAAGACGAACCCTTAATCCAAGACCAAATGACCAAAATACCCTCAGCCCGAACCTAGAATTCCCAATTTACCCTTTTCCGACGCTTAAATGCAAAATTATTTCAAAACCTAAAAAACCATTTTCCAAAAATAAATCATAAAACATTTTGTCAAAAATTTTTAATTAAGTTTTTGTAAAAACTCTTTTAAATTATTAACGTATATATTATTGCCATTATTTTATCATTATTCAGTAACTAATTATTACCATTAATTAGTATTAATATTATTATTCTTTTATCCTTATTTTATGTTTATATTAAAAAAAAAAAAAAAAAAAAAAAAAAAAAGAAAAACTACAAATTTTCTTACAAATTCAGTTTTATTATCTAGTTTACCTAAACCTATTTTAACTAATACCTACCTGAATTACTTCGAAAAAAAAAAAAAAAAAAAAATAATCTCCTAAACTTCCTAATCACTATCCATTAAACTAATCTTAACCCACCCAAATACTAATCCCATCAACCCCATTACAACCAACCACTTAATTTATCACCAATGCCTTTTTACCCTTGTGACCCCGTCATAGTCAAACCCCACTTTTGGCGCCTAAAACAGAACAAGCCAAGCCCTGCCCCTGTCACTTTCTACCTGGTAATCACCACTGCTACAAACAAACCTTCCATGGACATGCTCCCCATCCTCCAAAGGTTCCAAGTCACCTTGGCAATCCTTGGACCAAAACTCATCTACGGCTGAGGATTTCTTTGAAGTGGTCTCCAAGGCTAATTGAAGGCTGAGATTAGGACTAAAGAAGCACAAATGTCTGGATTCAAGGCTCAATCTCTCTCACAGAATTAACACAAGAGCAAAAGACAAAGGAACAAGAAACCCCTACTTCAGTAGTAGTATTAAGAACATTATGTGTAGCCTTGAAAAGGAGTAGGGTTTTTAGTTTAACTTTAGTCTTTTAGTTTTTCTTACGACTCTTTTAATTCAAGTTTAATTTAAGCTTTCAGTTTTTAACTTGTCATTTTTTTTATTGCAATTTTAGTTTTTTTTCTTAGTAACTTTTATGCTTATGAGTTAATGAAATAGTTTTTTTTAAGCCAATAGTGGTTTCTTTCAAAGTTCATTTACAGGCTTTAATCTTAAAAAAAAAAAAAAAAAAAAAAAAAAAAAAAAAAAAAATTAAAATGTAGCAATGCTTATCACTTATTTTTTCAATGCTTTTAATGATTCAAAACTGTTTTTCATACCTTTGTCGAGTTGTTTAAACTTTTATTTTTCAAAGTTGTAGCTTAAATTGGTCTTTCTCATTCAAAAAGTCCACACAGCCTAGTTATAAGGGGTGTTTGGCATTGCTAATTTTCTTTACTAAATCTGATTTTACACTTTGTTTTAAATCAAATCAGCTTTTTATCACAGTCTTTAGTAGTTTTAAGTCCAAAACTTTCATTTTCTTAGAATTTTAGAGTACCTTAGTGAGTTTTTCAAAAAGTTCCATGTAAATCTGTCTTTCTCATTAGCTTAGGCATAAATCAGGATTAACCATTTTTAGTTGTAGTTTTCAGTTGCTAATAGTCTATTATAGGTTGTTAAACTTGTTGCATTTGGTACCTAGGCCTTGTCAAGTCAAAACCTCATTTTCTGACCCACTTTGGTAAAACTGCATATCTTAAGTAGTGTTTGGCATAAGAACTTTTCTTGGCTAAAACCCCTTTTGACCCACTTTTTAAATTCAAATCATATTTATATTAGTATATTTAGTAGTTATAAAGTAGAATATTTCATTTTCACATAGGTTTTTAGCATTTTGGTTAGTTTGTTAAGAATTTCACTTTGTAACTATTTTAATTAAGTAGTATAGATAGATCTAGCTTAGGCCCTTTTTATTGTGTTTCTTTGCTTCACAATAACCCCTTTTAGGTTAGTGCATGCTTCTATAGTCTGGTCCTTAGCTTTCCTAGGTCAAATAGCACTTTTTAACCCATTTTTTTTTACCCATTTTGCTGTAAAAAAAATGTGCAGATCAGCAGAAGTTTTTGATTTTTCATTTCTTCGTTTTTAGGTCTTTTGCTCTAACATTTGGTACGTATCTTCTTTAGTAAGTATTCTAGTTGCCAGTATTTTTTTATTTATTTTTACTATTTTTTTTACAGCCTAAAGTAGCTCTTTTAGTCAATTTTTTTCCCATTCAGCAGCCATAGGGTCACATTTGCGTATTTTTGTGCTTTTAGGGGCTTTATAACTGCTTATTTCTGTCCCATAGTGCTTATTAGGTATTCCCTAGTTGCCATTTGCTTTATTCCCCCTTAGCTTTGAGCTTTTGATAGCTTTTTAGTAGCTAGTAAACCCCCTAGGCCTGCTAATCCCCTGCCTTGCAAAGTTGCCCAACTGATGTTGTCTTTGAATTTACAATTGCTTTATTAGGATAGTTTTTAGAATTACTATAGCTTATTCAGACTGCTTATATTCCCTTGTAGCTTATTTAAGGATTTTTCATGGCTTATTTGTGCTTAACAGTTGAGCTCGTTTGTCATTGTCCTTGTTATTTGCTTTCCCTTGCCATCTGTTAAGTCATAAGCTCTTAACCAGCTCATTTCTGAATTTTTAGAAAAAGGTTTCACAAAAAAAATCTTTAGTTTTGGTATTTTAGATATTTGCTTTTTACAGTTTTCAAATTTTAGCTCATTTGGCATTTTCAAGTTACATTTAGTGTTTTTTATAAGTTTTTAAACGGTTTTTCAATTCTAATTTCAAAATTTGTAATATAAATAGGTTCTTGCCCTTTAAGTTACGTTTTTAATTTTAGGTTACGTTTTAGTTTAAATTTGATTTACATGCTTTCGTTATTTGCTTAGTTAGGTTATTTTTAGCTTTTATTTGTTAAACTTAGTTTAGAATTCCAAAAATCTCTTTTAACCTCATTCAAATCTCCCGATCACAAAACGGTTTCGACTTCGCATTTCACACCTCACACGGACACGACCCGGGAATATCGAATACTCCCAGCTTGATTTTCTTTGACTATTTTCCCGGTCTATATCCCTCTCATCAATCCGCAAAGCTTATGTCAAAAGAAAGATCTTTGAAAATTTGATAAAATTTCTCCATTTGATGGTTTGCCTTTTCACGGAGCTTATGATCATTGAGTCGAGAAGGATAAGGAATTGATGGTTTTGGGTCGACTTTTGAAGTCTTATCTTTGGAAACATCTTCGGGCTCAACTTCTTTTTCTTTTGAAGGTTGGACANCGCAAAGCTTATGTCAAAAGAAAGATCTTTGAAAATTTGATAAAATTTCTCCATTTGATGGTTTGCCTTTTCACGGAGCTTATGATCATTGAGTCGAGAAGGATAAGGAATTGATGGTTTTGGGTCGACTTTTGAAGTCTTATCTTTGGAAACATCTTCGGGCTCAACTTCTTTTTCTTTTGAAGGTTGGACAACCGGAGGTTGGACGTTTTCGGTTCTTCCGTTATTAGTAGGAATTACCGGGTCCTTTGTCACCTCGGTCTCACGGTTGACTACCTTAGGAGGAAGAGAAGAAGAGGTAGTCGGAGCCGTGGTTCCATCGTATGCAACACCACTTCGAGTCGTGATTGCTTTCAAATCACTTCTCGGGTTAGGAATGGTAATACTTGGAAGAGAATTAGACGTCGACGGTTGATTCATCTGAATAAAACTACTCATCATTTGCTTAAGCTCATTCGTCTGACGATTCATTGTTGTGTCGATCTCCCTTTTTAGTTCAACCCTCATGTTGTTGATTTGATTTTGCATAGCTCGCATGTTGACATCATTTGTTTTGATATAATTCGAAAGCTCGAGAGAGGGTTGAACTTGTTGTGGTGGAGGGGTTTGATAATTGTTTCCACGGTTTTGATTGTAACCTTGGTTATTTTGAGGATAACGGTTTTGATTAGGTTGCACGGGTGGAAAACCGGGTGGCCCCATTTGGTTGTTTTGAGGACGAAAACCTTGATTTTGAGTGTAGTTTGCGGCTGCAACGTTAGCATTGTGAACTTGGCCATCGGTGGCTTGACACTCATAATAAGGATGGGGTCTACTACAAATCACACATTGTTCGATAACGGCTTTAACGGGCTCGGGTTTCTGGTTCTGAGACTTAAACTCTTTCATCATACAACGAATAGCATCGGTAAGTTCGGCCAATTCCGATGATTGGACCGACGAAGAAGGAGAAGGAGTAGAAGAAGTCACTCTCGAAACATTCGGTTTGTTACGAGAAGTTGGAACCTTAGATTTGTTCTCGATGATTGTTAGAATATCCCTTGGCGTACGATTCAAGATATTGCCACCGGCGGCTGCGTTTAAAGAATCTTGATCGTTTTGAGTCAAAGCGTTATAGAACGTGTCGATTTGGTGCAACTCGGAGAAACCGTGGTGAGGACATTTTCGAAGAAGATCTTTAAAACGTTCCCATGCCTCACCAAAGCTCTCATCAAAACGTTGTTGAAAATTGGTTATATCATTCTTGAG
The DNA here is from genome assembly GCA_014162995.1 of Artemisia annua. Taxonomy (NCBI): domain Eukaryota; kingdom Viridiplantae; phylum Streptophyta; class Magnoliopsida; order Asterales; family Asteraceae; genus Artemisia; species Artemisia annua. Next base: position 9,629 of record LBNU01012531.1, read on the forward strand.
ATTAGTCGTCTTAGAAGGAGGAAAGAAATGATTAACGAATTTCGAGACGAGTTCTTGCCATGAATTGATGGATCGAGGGGGTTCTTTTTCGAGCCAAATCCGGGCTGCCCCCTCGAGTGAAAATGGGAATAACATCAACTTAATAGCATCATGAGGGACATCCTTAAATTTCATGGTCGAAGTCAACTTATTAAACCAACGGATGTGTGCATGAGGATCGTCCCTCTCAAAACCATGAAATTGGTTTGACGTGACAAGTTGAATCAAACCAGTTTTAAGTTCAAAATTTTCAGAAACAATCGGTGGTAAAACAATTGCATCTCTATATCCCTCGGTGGGACATTGGAGTAACTCTTGCATCGTACGTTGATCAGCCATCTCGGTGATGGGTGTCTCAACAAGAGTACGTATCTCGGGTACGTTAGCTCTTCTACGACGTCTACGATATTGTTGAGTCGGTATGGTCGGAGAATCAACGATTAATCTCGACCGAGAACGTGTAAACATACATCAAAAAGAAACCAAAGTAAAAAGAAAAAATAAATTTGAAAAAGAAAATCTTTTTGTATTATTGGTTGGGAATTATTTTTGGCTTTTTTAATATATTGGAAAACAATCTTCTTTATTTTCTTTTTGTTAACCGTTACGTCAAATGAAACCTTTTCGCTTTATGGGCTAATCGGGTAACAATTGATTTCACGATTGTCTTTTGTTGTGATTCGGAATGGTTTACAACCGCCCTCCTTCAACGGAATACGGAGGATGTTTATTAAGATGTATTAATGAAAACACTTTGTGAAAAGTGTTTTATTTATTATCTTTTTGTATTTTTAATTTTTCACAAAAAACGACAACTTCCGAAGAAGGATCTTCAAATCACCAACAAACGATACAAAAACGACGCTTTCGTTTCAAACTTTCCCCGGCAGCGGCGCCATAATTGATGTAAGTATTTTGTAGTACGATTTTCCAAAGAAATATTCGTAAGAATATTTATCGGGTCGTTTCCCGATGAAAGTTTGACGGCGATCGAGACGTAGGTGTAAAGTTTGTGTGTGAAGAGAATAGTGAAGATATTTTGGAATTATGATTTTAAAGTCTACAATTATGAACTAAAACGTAATCTAAGGCAATGGGAACAAATAATGCACACGTAAACACATAAAAGGCAAGAGGAAATGCAAATCCCGAGCTAGTCCCGAGATTATAAGATCTAAATGCAAATTAAAAGTCTAAAATGCAAATGCAAGAAGTTAAGGGACTAAAAATGTAAAATTAAAAATCTATTTTAAAAGTTTAAAAACCTAAAAATGAAAAGTAAAAAGTTTAGGGACTGAAACTATAATTTTCCAAACTTTATTTTATACTAAACCTTTTATTATAAAAGACAGGGACTATTTTTGTAATTTTTCAAAATGAAATATAAAGAAAAACTGAATTTACTTTAATTAAACTTTTTCTAAAAGTGCAAGGACTGAAATTGTACAAAAACAAAAACGTTTTTGTTTCTTTTTCTTTTCTAAAAACAACCCAAACTACTTATTTCACAAGTATGTAATAAGCTCAATATTCAACCAAATTTAAAAACAAAAGCTGTTTTGGAAAGCTTATCAACCAGAGATTACTAAAACTACAAAAGCCCTATGCCATTTATCCAATTACTAGCTTAATTTTGATCAAGAACAGCTGGCAAAACAAGAGAATGCACAAAACAAAATTCACAGCAGATTTGGGACAATTTTTGAGATCAAATTCAAGCAACTAGATGTAATAGTTACTATTTGGGCTTAAAAACTATAGAACTACGCTATGTGAACATTCTAAAAAACACAAAATCACAAAATTACAATCACAAATGATCAATCAAATCTGATCATGAACTCAGCACCAATCAGTCAGTATACACTGACTTTTATACAGAAAAGTTGACTTTTAATTTTTGAACTCAAACTTTGACTGAGATGAACTTCAATAGGTCAAAACTAACTGGAAATGCAATTACTAGTTAAGATCAGATGAGAATATGCTAAATCAAACAATTATGCAACTACAGCTGAGCTTATGCAACTAATGTTTGTAACAGTAAACAGATATAGATCCTTATGAATAATTTTGACTTTTTATATATAACCTACTAATTTTTATTCAACTTCTACTTCACCCTTACCTATTGTGAACTACTAATGCAGAAAACACAGTAAAAGAACCACAAGAACAATGACACATTAACTAATCCAAACACTCTTGCACTAACTTTTATTAACTTCAATGATGCAAATATGAGATACAATACATGAAACTACAATCTAAGCTAGTATACTGATCTAACTAACTAAAAGAATCACAGGAACACAGAACTCAAATATTAATCACCAAAATCAATGAATACCAGTAATTCCACCAATGAGCATATTAGAGCAAATTCCAACAGTGACAAGAATTAATCTAAAACTAAAATAACTAAACTAAATCTCAAGCTCTCAAATATGATCAATACACCGCGTAAAATACAATTCCACATAATTTAACAACTATAACTCTCAACTTCACAGATGAATCATTCAGTAATAGATTTGAACAAAATTGAAGTGACAGTGAAATCTAGTCCATTTATCCACCGTATAATCTCATGAAATGATCTAATACAGTTAATGAATCACAGATCAACATCATATGACAACAACTAACTCAGAATCAACAATATACTGTTTATCACAGGTTTATCAACCAGTTACTATTACTAAGCCACTACTATAGTGATCAACTCAATCAAACATACTCAAACTTGATCAAACTATTCTAATGATTCAGTAAACTAACAGAAAGCATAGACATACACTGAAATAGCAGAATTCACACCAAATAAATCGAATGGAACAGTAAAATGAGATCACACTTACAAAGTATTTCCTCCTCTGCTACAATAGAGGAGGTTCGCTTAGCTAGCCTGTCTTTAGACAGGCCAAATGCATCCATTTCTCATTTGTTCTGTCTCTCCAAAAGCTTCAAACTCCATTGTTCTTATACAGTTGACTTTTTTGTTGACTTTTGTGGAAATGAGCTAATTAGCTAACCAATTCTACAACAATTACCACAAATGCTTTTAAAACTGATTAAGAGCTTATAAAATCTCAGATAAGCTTTTGAAAACATTTTCTTATTATTATTTTTTATATTTTTTTTCTGTTTTTTTGTATTTTTTATACTAAATTTTGAGAGCAATTTGAGAAGAAACTAAGCTAAACGTAAGTAAAATAGCTTCTGATAAGCTTGTTTTCACAGTAACAAAGCTCATTAATCAACTGAATTCAATGTGAAGAGAACTAATATCAATGAAATCTAAATCAAGCTTTATTAAAATGACTGGATCATTACAAAAGATTTAAGAGAAAATACAAATTAGCAAAATGAGTAAACAAATTGGCAGCATAACAGTACTTAAAATCTATATACAGAAATGAGGGATAGAGCTCTATATTTATAGCTAAAAGAGGGGAGCGTCCACTGAAGGTTCTGGAACAAGAATATACTATGGAATATACTCCTTGGATCCTCTCTGACACCCTTGAACCAATCACAGCATGCCAAGTGGTCTTTGTGACGTGTAGGGACGAATTAGGAGCTGCCACGTTTCATTCTTTGTGTCAGGACTTGTCAGTAGTGTGAGAATTGACCTTTAAGCCCTTAATTGTGGTTAATTCTGGTTGGGTAAGGGTAATTTGTGAGAATGGTAATTAGGGTTCTTGACTGGTGGCTGGGTAAAAAGGAATTGGGGAAAAATAAAAAGGCGCGTTGTAATTTTTTTTAATATTGTTTGACTCTTTTGACCGGTGGTAAGGTTGGGATTTAGTAGGTTTGACCAGGGGGTAAGTGTTGGGCCGGGTTTTAGAATTTAGAATTGGGCTTGTGGGTTTTGTAAATGAATGGGCCAGTGGTTTTTTTAATTTATACAAGGCTTGAATATTGGACCACAATTAAGGCTTAAGGATTCTAGGAAATGTGCAAGGACCATAAGTGCAACTCTGAAAATCCAAGGGACTGAATCTGTCACTTTTGTAAACTTGATCCAAGGACTTCTTTTGAACTTCTTTGATTCTTGAAGGTTGCTTTTGACTTTTTGACCATTATTTCATCCTCGGCTCCGGCTTTTGACACTCGTTCCAAATCCCGTGCTCGTTTTGTCATTTTTGTCCAAGTTTTTGTCCAATTTTTGCATTATCCATCCCTGCACATTCAAAAACACAAAAAACAAGTATATCTTTGGCATTCGTTAGCGTTTTTGGTCTTTTTGATCTTAAATTGTTAAATAAAAGATATGTAATTTACTACATATCATTACCTCATATGATGATCTTATTCATATATATCCAGTTACTACTATCGATCACCACTTCACAAAACTTTCAAGATAGTATGTGTTAGATGTGTAAATAGCGCTTTTATTTAACAAAAAGTAAAAATAATAATAATAATAATAATAATAATAATAATAATAATAATAATAATAATAATAATAATAATAATAATAATAATAATAATAATAATAATAATAACAACTAATTATATAGCCTGTAAGCATACATATTTCAATATGTATTTGGGTGTGTCAGCTTATTAAAAGTGCTCATGCTTTTTTGCTTATAAGCTCCCCCTATAGGAAATCCTTTCATAAAAGCACCTCCATCTTTAGCTTCTTGAAAGATATTATTTAGCTCAAAAAACTTATAAACTAAAACGTCTATTAAGCATAAAAATGAATCACTTTATTTTGAAAATAAGAAAAATTAATAAGCCTATAATAATAGGCTAAAAAATGGCCTATTGTATTTTTAACTTTTTAAGAACTCTACCGGTCTAGAAATATATTCATATTCAATGTGATAAACCCAAAAACTAATAGTCTACGTAATAGTTCACTTAAATTTCAAAGATATGAGAAAACCAAATACCTTCTACTTAAAATCGATCCACTTAAACATGAACCTGAACCTGTTATGCAACACTTGGTTCGTTTTACTTGGGTGTGAAAGATGGCTACATCTTGCAAAGCTCGCTATATACAACTTATTATCCAGCAATTGCATTATAAGGCGTGTACACAACCCTCCTGATGGCGAAATCAGTTCCAATGGTGGAGTCTCTTCCAATGGTGAAATAGCTTTGGCATTTGGCATCTTGCAACATAAGTAAATGAAAAAAAGAGCGAGTTTCATACACTATTAAAACTTAATTGGAAATATGTTTATAAATGAGATTGTCTTAATGATATTCTTTAAAATTTCTGGTCATGGGTTTCCGCTTGCAAAGTGCAAACAATATAAAAAATGAAATTACAAAAGTATAAATCAAGAACACTTCCATAGTTCCATAAACCATTAATCCTCCTTAAGCACATCTTGCCCTCGAAAACCTTCCATCTTCACTAACGTAAACACACAAACCCCAAAACCATCACCAAACACAGTCGAATTCACGCACAAATAAAAAATCAGTTCAATTAAATGGACATTAGATTTTGAGTAATTACCTTTAATCAGAAAGATTCAAAGCCCGGACCGAGTCAAAATGTCTATCTTTGAGTTTCCTCTATGACTGTCTAATCCTCATAAGTGATTAGACTTATGAGCTATATTTGAATACCTTATGTCCCTATTTAGACCACAATTTATGCTTAATTTTGCCAACTAATCAAGTATGTTATATCAGTTACGGCTTCAACCACAGAAAGAACATACCAGATAATGCTAAAGAAACACAATCTGCTACGGTTCCTGCATGAAAGAATGGCATACTTCATTATAGATACTCCATATGGTTTTGTTAATTTACTACTGTTATAGATAGACAGGGAAAAACGATAGCCGGTGTTACTGGCATTTATTACTTTACTTTTATAGTGTTAATACACATCAAGAAAGTTATGCATAACTGTCATGCATTAACTTTCATGCATTAAAAAGATCAAAGAAAGCATCTTCATTAGAAGAGAAGTTGGAAATTATATAAAATGAGTCATTAATAGATAAATACTGACCTTTATAGTAACAATCAAACATGTGGTAATGTTTGGGCATTACCACTTTAAAATTCTGAACCTAGAAAAGATCAATTGTAGTATTCATGTATAAGGGCTCTCCTAAAGTGAACTCTACCTGCAATAGATAAAAGCCACGTTATCATATGTAAGTTACAAAATATGTTCACTAATGAATACAAAGCAAGTTTTAAAATAAGTTTGTATAATTTACCATTCCTTGATTCCAATTGCAAAATGCATGCACTCTCCTCTCATTGGACATAGCGTTGCAATTTCGTTTGGTCTTTGTATAGAAAACCTGCAATAATCACGAACTTAAATTAGCATCAGTTAAGTAGATGCCCTATATTCCTTAAAGTATATAGTCTTACCTTCCCATATGTAATCAGCCTGTTACCTACCCGAAACAGTTTCATATATTAACTTGGCAAAGTTTTTTAATTTATCTATCCACTCAACATGCATTTAAGTATCATATTGAATGTAAACGAAACCAAACATAGTTTCCTACATTAATATTTAGTGCTAAATTGATCTCTTTCGATATCTTCATCAAAATTGATGTAACTTGTAATGAACAATAATCTAAATGACGAAATAAAAAATGAGGATAACCATGCATTTGTTATCTCAGTATGATACCTTAGTCTCGGGTGGCTAATAATGCCTTCACAGTATGACACAAAAATATGTTGTATGCAAATCAGTATATTGGGATAACTATGTATAATACCCACATTATATGGTCTCAAACTACATTGTTTAATGCGACCTCAAGCAATATGTTCACACATTTCTCAAACACATGGTGGCCATGAAATCCTTTCATATCGAGTCATGTTGATTTGAATTATAAAATCGACATTCAAAATTCCCAAATGTATACAAAACTAATTCCTAATTCATCATACACCAAAATTGAACGGCTAACCTTATTCAATTCAATTATAACAAAAATTAAGAATTAAAGTAGCTTAGAAGCATGTAATTAAGAAAATATCTACGATATGTAAACCAAATGAATGCTTCCATGTGATATGTAAGCTCCAATTCCCCTTTGCATTTGTAATTGTAGACTCAAATCTTAAATGAAATCAATTTCTTTCAAATAAAGGATTGATCCATTTACAAAAGAATCAAAAAGGCATACCTTGTTGATTGAGACATACCTTGTTGATCGGGGTTTTTGAAATCAAGATTAATGGTTAAATCTCTGATTTCGATTTTGATATTGATGCTATAACCCTAATTTTGGTTTTGATCTGGGAAGCGAGTATGAGAGGAAAGGGTTAATGAAAATGTGATTGAAGATTAATATGGAGAAGATTGAGGGAATAGTGAGTGTTTTTAGGGAATGCGTTACAGGAATGAGATTGAGAATTGGTAAGGATTTAAATTTTGAAATGCGAGTTAAACATCTATATTAAATGCTGCGATTTTAAGCATGTATATTTTGTTTTCAAAGCTTTCAACACAAACACTCAAGTGCTCTAGTGGTTGAGTGTTTGTTGGTTGTTCAAGAGGTCATGGGTTGGAGTCCCATTAGCTACAATTTTTTTTAAAATGTTCAATTCATGCATGAAAAGTGTGTGCCATGTAGGTAATGACATGACATTGGGTTGAATATGTGGCAATGAGGTGTCAAATGTTAGAGGTTGATGACATGTCATGGTTAGCCTATTATATAGTGGAGGATATGTTATAATTAAATATAATATATAAATTAAAAAATATTATTATTATGAAAATCAAAGTAAGATAAAAGATGGATGGTTGATGTGAAAAGCGGACCGACGCAATTGATGAAAAGATAACAAAAGTTGGGAGGTAGCCTGGGATTTTCACACAGCGGAAATTTGGTAACGATGCCTAACTTTGAGAACCACATAATTATACCAAACAACAGATTTTGGCTACTACATTTTTAAGCAATTAGCTGATTATTGCCAAGGTTTTAAGATTTAAGATTGGAGTCCAAACTTTAAACCTCGTTGCCGATTCAAACCAAACTTACAGTAATATTTATGATTTACTATCAATCGAACCATCCCAACCCCAACCCCAACCCCAGGGGCGGATCTACAGCTGGCATAGGGTATGCACTTGCATACCCTGTGATTTCTCCTTGTAGTGTAAATTTTTTAGTTTTGGGTGTTTTTTCAATCAAAATATGAAGAGTGCATACCCAAGAAAAATGAGGTGCGTACCCTAGCGCGATTGACCATCGTTTAATTCTTCAAATGTTAGAATGGTTAAATTTAAAATGAAGAAGTTAAATATCATCGCCGGCAACTGAATATAACTGACGGTTTTGCTGAAGAAGGAGATGTGGAATATGAGAATATTGATGGGAAAAAATAGATAAGTAGGCCCATGTTAAACTTTGTAGCAACTGGATCCACCAGGCCCAATCTCATTTTATTGTTATTTTTTTTCTTATCACGCAGTTTTAACTTTCACGATTTTTTTATTTTATTTTTATTTCAATTGGTTTATATATACTTTGGGATTCCTATTATAGTCAGGACTTTCAAATATAATTTAAGATTTACAAATTGTAATAGTTCGTTAACTTTAGTCTACTTATTATAAATATTTTGTCGTATAAATGATTTTGTATGGTTAGTTCGCATGGTGCTCAAAATGTAGAACTTCAACTATCTATCTATCTATCTATTTTTTTTTTTTTTTTTTTTTTTTTTTTTTTTTTTTTTTTTTTTTTTTTTTTTTTTTTTTTTTTTTTTTTTTTTTTTTTGTAAATTTTACTTGAGCTTATTAATACTTGACTTAGTTCTTGATAAATGTTTATGCTATACACGATTATTGTGATTTAGTAATCAAATATATGAATCTAAAAAATTTCTCAATTACATGAGATATGATCTAGCATTACGTTTTGTTTTGTTCAGTAAACACCATAACCAAACCAACTTAAATTCAGAGTTTATATACGAAGTTTAATCGCAAATACCCCGAATAAGATAAACCAAAACAATTTTGTATAGGCCGGATCCATAAAACATGACTAATCGTGTATAACCCGATCCTGGATAACTCGACCCGAAAAACTAAACTTATAATTTACTTTTCTACTAAGATAGTGCACACCCTAGTCCGGATTTCTAGATCCACCACTGCTAGCAAGTACCTTTCACGGTCAATCATCACAACTTCGTAAAACTACTAACTACCGTTTCCGTATCGTTGTTGCACCGTGACGTGCGCGTATTGTACTATATTTATATAAGATTGTGCGCGATAAAATTATTTTTCAAAATTCTCGACATGGTTGAAGTTATTATCACAAAAACCTTTTAATCAAATAATATTATTCGTTAAAAGTTTTGATTATGGAATATCCGTTGCTACAATGCACGGATACCTTAACTAAGCAGACATTAACTTATTGATAACCCTACTTCTTTGAATACACAACAACAACCCTAGCTATCTCAGTCATATCTTCATTCTAGCTCATTAATGTATAGAGTTAAGAAAATATCAAAGATGTACTGTCAATATTTATAATTTCATAAACATAAATACAACTTTAAATTACAAAGAAGAATGTTTTGTTTTACTGTAAAAAAGAGTGGACATTTATTTTCACATGTGAAACTCTTCTTAGTTACCTAGCGAGTTTTGACATGCTTTTCTTGTGATCATGGAGATGTTCCTTGTTTCCTCGGAACACTCACAAAAATCATATAGAAATATAAAAGAATTTTGCCTGTATATGAACGTACTTTGGTATATACGAAGTTCGTATTTGAACTCGTAATTTCTAGATCACGATTCTAATATAGCCTTAAGCTCGGATTCCGCATTTTCTTCATTGATCCATCCATATTTCTCCAAATAGGGGTTATCTAGCGATTTTGGTGGGAAATTGTCAACACAATCCTCCCACACATTCTTATCATCCAAGTCTTTTGTTACCTCCCACATACAACTATTACACTTGAAGCCGGATCCAAACCCGATCATCAAAACCCGATCTCCCTTTTTTAACCTCTTCTTAGCCTCCATATAACCTAAAACATACCACAAGCTACTTGCAGACGTGTTGCCAAATCTGTGCAATGTCATCCTCGATGGCTCCATGTCGTCGTCGGCTAATGCTAAGCTTCGTTGCACCCCTTCTATGACTGCCTTTCCTCCGGGGTGCAAGCAAAAATGGTCCACACCCAACTTGAAGTTTAAATTCACCTTCTTTGCCACCTTAATATTTAAATATTTAGCACGAAGTTTCTGGATATTTACTAGCAAAACGTAACGACAGATTGCAGTTAATGGCAATATCTTAGGTGCTATAGTTCTTAGATTTTCGGTTAGAGCTCGTGTTGCTGTTTTTGGTAGGTTTTTTCCTAGGAAAAACCCTACATGACCTTGATCATCTTCTTGTTGCCTACAACATGTGTGAGCTTCATCGCTTGCTCCTATATGGGTTCGAACCAAGCACTTTAATTTAAACATGGCTTGCTTTCGTAAAGCAGGTTTGTTGGTTAAAAGAACCGCAGCTCCCCCACATCGAAATAAACAGTTGGTGAGGATCATAGACTTCTCGTTGCCATTGTACCAATTTGGCGCGATAGCCTCTGAGGTTAAGACAAGAGCTAATTTGTTTCTATGAGTTTTGAACATGTTTTGTACAAGACTGACGGAAATCAAACTTGCACTACATCCCATTCCAGAGATGTTAAAAGATTTAATATCTTCTCTCATTTTGTAACGATTAATGATACGAGACGTTAGTGATGGAACTAAAGTCATCACCGAGACATTGACAACCAGTATGTCAATGTCCTGTGGAGAAACACTAGATCGACTAAAAAGTCTATCCAGTGTTTTTGTATAGAACTCGTCCATTTCAAACTCACTATCACGTAGAGTAGAACTTGTTCCACGTTCTGAGAAGAAGTTTCTTGGAGAGTAAGTATCTTCACCAATTCCAGAACTCACTATGGCTCGTAACAAAAACCTATACTCTTCAAGGCCCAAATTCTCGCATCGCTTCATCATTTCACCAGCGAATTCAGTCGAGATTTTTTGGTCATCGGGTGGCTTGAAACACTCGTAATGCAAGATATAACAAGATTGGCTTATTTTTTGTTCGATGAATTTATATAAGAGGTATAAGGGACATACTGTCAAGAGACATGCCAATATCACAAGCATCTTGATGTGTGTTAAGTTTGTATGTGTTTATGCGAGTCACCATTCATATATAGGCATTCGACAATTACCTTTTCATCGGGTAAGTCATAAATATTGTAACATCTATCCTCTAACAAAATATGAGACTTTACATTTAGTTAGTTTTATAAGATGGTGTCAATTTGTATTTGCATGGCTGTCGATAGACTTAAATAAATTAATATGCATTTAGGGACCGAACTATATACAAGGCCCGCATAGTATAGGCGATAGACAAGTTGATTTTCTCTTAATGAAATGTGTCACTTGGGTATAAATGAAATTATGGATGTGTTCGGCAAAAATAGCAGTTAGCACTAATAGTGAGCTTTATCTATGAAAATATTTACTAATATAGTTGTAGGTGTAATCATAATGATACTTCATAAAACTTTTCGAAAAAAAAAAAGATAAAGCTACTTGCTGCTTCCTAAACGAGCATTAAAAATCACAACGCTCATTGCTTCTAAATGCTCATAAACGCTCGGCGTCAAACACATTGTATATGTAATATCTGGGTGTATGTGTATATTCAGGGTCATCGTTGAGGGTGTGCAAGGTGAGCAATCTCAAAGTTTTAAAATTTTTTGAGGCCTTAAAATTTGTCCCGTTAATAATTATATGCATGTATACTCATATTTTTCAGGAAGAAAAACAATATTTATATAAGAAAATATCTTAAATAAGTAATATGTTGAACGTTTAGATAATTAATTGCATTATATCTTATAAACAGTGTTGCAAAAATCGGCCGAATCGGCCGATTAATCGGTAATCGGCCCAGGACCTTGGAGAGAATTCCACGGAAATCGGCCGATTAATCGATAAAAAATCGCTAATCGGCCCCGGACCGCCTCAGTACCGATTCACGATTTTTGCAACATTGCTTATAAATGATGACACTTTATATATAACATTACTTCTCAAAATGCCTCATTGTGTAATTTCGTCAATAACTCTCGAAATTTTCAAAAATCAGGGACGGCCCTGTGTATATTTTATACACGTATATGTATGCTTATCCGTATATGTTTTTGATGCTTTTCGTAAGATTTCAAAGATCGTTATGATCATTCACAACTTGCTCATGCTTGAACCAACCTTTTTCATTAAATGTTTTCATTTTACATAAAGTGATCATGAGTCTCTTTCTATCATAAGGAAGTAATGAATATGGTGCTAACAAATCACAATACGATTATACTTTTTACTTTATGACAACGTAATTTTTATGATGTATACTAGCATTTAGTTTGCAGTGACCGAAAACATGCACAGGTAAACATCAGTCGCCCGAGTTGGTAAAAGGATTTATAACTATCATCATAAAGTGTGAGATGTCACAAGATCAACTTTTGCTTGGTGCAAATAAATCAGAAGTGATCACGTCAAACTTTCAACAAAAAGGCTTTACTCTATTTATATCTATGCGTCATGCGCAGTGAACTTAAACCGTGTTTCTATTAGTCGGCCAATGATTCAAAAAAAATTCAAAAGTGATGATGTATTTTTGTATTTATGATCCTAAATTAAGTAGTACACTTTTTACGACTACTACAAAGACCGCGGCATCATCATATATACAATGAAATCTATATATACCAATTTAAATAAGAAGCTAGACTTTGTTTTAGAAAGTGGTTTTTATACGTTACTAATAATGAATGAAAATAGATCATGAAATAGTCCGAGAAGAAAACAATATCTATTAATTGGACCGATATGATGGATTAAAAGCTGTAACCCCTTAATATTGACCCGTTCATGTGAGAATTGAAGTAGACGTCTACATTTTACGCGTTATTTATTTTAGAGGCGAGTTAATGCATTATTTGTTTAATCGTGACCAATGTAAATGTATTCGGTTGATATAACAAGCATTTTATATTATATTCTAGCTAGTTCTGTCGAACAATTTAATAAATTCATCTACAATTACTTGAAATTTTATATATTACTACAACGTTGGTGATTGCATGGTTTAGTTAAACATCCATATGTTATGTGCTTTTACCCCAAGTACATTATCGTGTGAGGGTTTGTCCCTATGCAACCTATGTCGTCCGTTGTTCTTAATCTTTTTCTTAAAATAATATCGCAAAAAAAGTTGACATGTATTGCGTTTCCAGTTACGCTAATTTTCATTTAACTTGTTTGACTGAGGTAATGTTCTATGCATGTTCTTGAAATGTACGGTAAATATCTTCTGATGATTTGAAGAATGGCATTTAACTTTGAAGATTAAATTTTTGTTCCATCGACAGAATGGATTAAAAATCCTAAAAATGGTTCTATTGTTTACTATTTTATGATGATCGTAATTTTAAATTTCGTCTTTTTGGTTTATCATATTTCAGTTGTGTGTATTATTTGATCATTTTTACCCATATTATTTACACACTCTTATTAACCGAATAGGGGTAAAATGGTCAAAATAATACGCAAAAATGTGATATGATACACCTAGAAGAAAGTCTTTACTAATTAAGCTACACATAATTAGAAAAAGTAACAAGAATAAGGCCTATTATCATTCTTATTATCATTATTATTATCACTCGTCTTAGCAGCTCGTTAGAGTTTTTTAGTATAATTATCGCCCTTTTTAAAGACGTCTACAAACAGAGGCGGAGCCAGAAATTTTTAGTCGATGGGGCACATTTTTAAAAACTACACTATAAATTGATACTTGAGGGAGCAAATTATGAAGAAAAAAAAACTATTGCTAGAGGGGGCACCTGCCACTTGTGCCCCATTTATCTCCGCCCATGTGTACAAAGTGAACGTTTTATCACTTCATATAATATTATTAAGACAACAATAATACTATTAAAATACTCGTAACAAAGTTGGTATATGACCTATACAAAGCACAACGACATGACATATAAAATAAAATAGTGAACATTCTTTCTTAATCATATACGTGTCGTATGTTGTATCCTGATCTTTTGTCCCATCAGAACACACTTTGTCCGTATTCATTTTGCGTTCAACTACGTACCATACCAAATAACTTTCAACAATCACCCAACTTATTAATGACCTTTAACCTATACTTACACATCAAGCTTGTTTGTTTAATTTTTTAATTAAGTCATGTTTAATTAAGAGATGATTTAATGTAGACAATCTCAGCTTTGTTACTTAATATTTTCAGTCATCTTTTTCTATTAAATCACAAATAAATAGTTTTCATATAACTTAATTAATTCAGTTTTTTTTTTTATATATTAAGTCAATTAAGTCGAAATTAAACACCCCCTAAGATTATATATATTGCAAAAATTATCTATGTGGTTTAGTCAAATTGATGGAGTTTCTCATTTAGACTTCACGTACGCCTTGAAAGTTGTACCAATTTCGCATGCTACTCTTGAAAAAAAAATAATAAAAAAAATAAAAATAAAAAATAACCTTCATCCAAAGTACGTACATATGTATTATACCTAATATTAATATACTTAATTGTCAGGGCATCTGTGAAATTTTGCAAATTTTGAAAGCTCTGGACAAAATTACATAATGAGGCTTTTCGAGAAGGAATATTATACATAAAGTGTCAATGCAATTAGTTATCTAAACGTTCAACATATATATATATTTTTTTTGAAAGGCAATATATTAACAAGCGAAAAACCGATACTAAACCAAAATACATCAAAGGCATCCACTTATCAACAAGATGATTAAAAAATGTGGACCAAAAAAAAACAATACAAAAACTATATTACAAAACTAAAGAGAAAAATAAACTACAAAACTACATTGCACAAAGCCACAAACCGTGCATCAGGTATAAGGGTGAGCATCGGTCCGAGACCGGACCGGACCGCCAAAAACTCAGACCGAATTAAGGTAAAAACCGGGACCGAGACCGAGACCGAATATGGTCGGTCCGGTTCGGTCCAGTCCGGTCCGGTCGGTCTTCGGTCGGTTCGGTCCAAAAAAGCAAGATTTTGGCAAGATTTTTGGTTTTTTGGTCGGTCCGGACCGGACCGGACCGACGACCGAATTAGCCAAAAAGCCTAGACTGAAGACCGGACCGAATGTGGTCGGTCCGGTCCGGTCTCGGTCGGTCCGTCGGTCGGTCCGGTCCGTTCGGGTCGTTTGCTCACCCCTAATCAGGTATGACCCCATCTCGAAAAAGGCATATCCCACTAGAAGAAAAATGATGACGTGGGATTGCGACCAGGCAACAGGTTTTACCTCTCAAGGGATCTTGAGAAGCTTGCAATCCCACCAGGCAGTGTACCTGGTCGGTGTAGTATAGTGTAGTGGTAAGTACGGGGGATTGATCGTTCTCTCACAGGGAATAGTGTTCGTTAAGTTAGAAAAACTACTCTAAAAGGTCTAAGGGTGAAGGAATATTATTTTTGTATTTTTATATTTTTATGAAAGCAAGTAAAATCTCGGGTTTTGGAGGAGTGGGCGGAATTAGTTGCTAGTCAACTAACCCAAAAACTACAATTGCAATTGAAAATAAAATAACTAAACTATTGTGGTTGTGAAAACTTATATGGAGACAAATGTGTTTACTTAGATTTTCTTACTCCCTAACTATCTTTTACCGGTTAATTGGTGCATATATTACTTGCGTGGATGACGGGTGTATTCCTTAACAATTCATGGGGTGGCGTACATATCTCCCCAATTCTATGAGCTCTTATCTCCTCCTACAACGATGCGTAAAGCACCCAATCATAGGGATTGTAAACAGTGACTCATGCGTTAAATACTACTTTAATAACCTAGTACACATTAGTTACATGTTTCTTAAGACGTTCAAGCATGTTACCATATAGGAGTTTAGCTAGTTTTCTTAAGCCTAACATTGATGAAACATTCATCCAAGACAAGTAATAACACACCAATCAACCAATAATTNAAAAACCTCATCCAAAGTACGTACATATGTATTATAGATAATATTAATATACTTAATTGTTAGGGCATCTGTGAATTTTTGCAAATTTTGAAATCTCTGGACGAAATTACATAATGAGGCTTTTCGAGAAGGAATACTATACATAAAGTGTCAATGCAATTAGTTATCTAAACGTTCAACATATTACGTATTTAAGATATTTTCTCATTAAAATATCGTTTTTCTTTGTGAAAAATATTTGTAAACATACATATAATTGTCAACAGGATAAATGTGAGGCGTCAAAAATTTTTGAAGCGTTAAACAATCGCCCACCTTGTACACCATGAAAACTGCCCTGTTAATTGCCAATGAATAGGGCATTCTCTATCAATAGTGACCATTATCCATTATCCATTATCATATTCCAGTATAAAAAATTTGTGGATACAAAAGTACGTATAAAATGCATATTACGAAAATTTCTTAGAAATTAATAGCTCCATTAATTGTTGCAGCTAAATATGGTTGTAATTTGACACCACTTTTTAAGACATCGATGGCAACGTTTATTTAGTTGATATGCGACAAGTATATATCAACTTGTCATTTCGCTATATCGCATTTCTTTTTTAATAGAAAACGAACATTAGAAGATATTATTCCATATTATGATGTACTTATATATAACTTTAGGAAGTTTAAGGAAACATAATGCTCTCTTTGTCTAAGAATAGCAGTTACTTATGAATTAATTGGAAATGATCTGAAAGACTATATTATTAATTACCTTCTTATTTCTTGATTATATATTTTTGAATATTTGTGTTAACAACTATAGGTAAGGAGCAGAGTATATATGTCGATAGGACCACATGCTAGCACAAATTACTCATGTAAAATATTACTACTTTCAAGTTTAAACTCGTGTAAAAATTAAACAATCGAAGTGTACGCCACTTGTTAAAAATAGTGGTGAGTTTATTAGACTGATAAACTCATAGTTTGAATATTTGATTCTATCTATCGATAAGCTAACACACAAATAGTTTTTAGCTATATAAATAATTTGTAGTTTTCTGATAATCCAATCTTTTATATAATAAATGAAAACCTCATTTTATAGTTTGTCCATGTTTTTATAATAATTCGTAATGAGTGTACTTTGTAGCTTTATGTTAACCTTTTTGGATTAAAGCGTAAAATTAAACAAAAATAAAGGCACTTGCATGTTCTCCAAATGGCCATCAATTTTTCCCCCTCCCTAAAACCCTCTTTTTCTTTATTCCCATAATTAAAGATCGTTTCCAAGTAACCAAAATCGTGTAGAACTAGATTAAGATGTCGATACATGATGCTATATGGAGGATGTACACCAAAATCGTGTATAATTGATTAAGATGTTGATATATGATGCTATGGAGGATGTACTGCACCATGTTTACAATGAAAACTATCGATCCTCAAGCTCTAATCATTTAAACAAAATAATCGGTCCCAACCATGAAACATTATTCATGTAAACAAACCATTGACATCATGAAAACTCATCTACTAAATTGATTATGATCTGATTTGTGGTTAGTTCGTAATTTTATTATTGTTGTAGTTTTTATTAGCTCGGATTAGTAATTATGATTTTGAAGTATAGTCAATAAGGGCATATGATGTTTTTATTATGTTCATTCCATCTTAATGGTGTAGGTTACTTTGGTCATGCTATATATAAGAAATGGTACAATCAACAATGGTGTTTGTATTCTTCCTAATACAATTTAGCAGAGTGTGGTGTCACCTTGAATAGTTCCGTATTACAGTAATGTTTAGCAGTTGTGTCAATTTTAACAGTTAACCGATTAGATATCAACCTTTGGGTACTCCAATAGGCAAGTGTCCGAGTCTACTATACTTTCTAGTTTCCAACCTGTAAAATTAATGAAATAAAGCGTCATATTAATTTAAAATTGGCTTTTTTTCAATAGAGTTGTTGATGTCCTTACCTTGTGTTAATTTGTATTGAGAAAAGTTGTGTTTTAACTACTACTAGGAGTTACATAAAAAACAATTCATGAGACAGTATTAATTTGGATTTGTTTATTTCACGTTTATATCCAAAGGTTTTGAAGTGAAATGTGAGAGTATACATGTAACTATAGTTTATCTTAAATTAGCACATTGACCTGCTTACATTTTTTATTACGTTTGATCAATTTTAGGACATAATAGTATATTTTTTGGTTTGTAGTAACTATATTTTAGTGACAATCGTGTGTGTATGCTAATAAACTTCATACCTGTAAAATGTATCAATAATAATTCAAGAAATAGTCATTAGTCATCTCCCAAACTACTATTCGAATCACAATAAAAATGGCCGGTCAAATTCCATAATGGGATTTTATCGTGTTCATTCTTCATTACTAGTATATAGCTAGGTAAGGTTTTAGTGGGTATATATGTAATTTACCTTTTTTTGCCATGGATCTTTACATAATATAAATTTATATGTAAACTTAGAACTTAATTTGTTGGTATTTATTAACTTAAAGACACGAAATATAAACAAACATGCTAAAAAAACACTTAAAAACACAAATTTTAAGCAAGTAACGTGCATATGGCTATGTAAAACTCTTGTAAATTATTAATGATTAACAAATCTTAAGTTTTTAACATAAATCTGTAAACCCTAAGTCAAGATTTTAGTGAAAACGTATAAAGTTACAACCTTTTCACATAAACGCATGATAAAACACATAATTAATAATATATGGCGAGTGATACCACCGTTAGAATTTACGGTTTTTATTAACGATTTAATATTTAACATATAAGATTGTCAAATATATTAAATCAAAGTGTGCGAAAGCATGTAAAACTCATATTCGGATCATACTAACTATGCAATTAATCACGCAAAATACAAAAGTGACACCAACCTTTTATGCTCGGTATGATCAATATACTAATAATTAAAATAGATTATTATCCATGGTTGATCCACACTACACGTTACACAATACCTAGTGATGCTAGTTGTAACACTTTTGAATACACGATTTAATCTTACCCTTACGTTGACATTTGCAATACAAGAAAGCAAAAACCTAAAACCCTTTGTTTGGGTTTAGTCGATCGGCCACACTAAGAGAAAGAGGTAGAGAAAAGATTATAGGTTAAGTTATGAATCCCTTAAACAATCCCTTTGTATTTATACTAAAATACAATTATTCTAGAGGCTTCAAAACTTAACATCCAAGCTAAACAAGACATTCATTTTCTTGGTTTTTCTCCCCTAGACGATTTCTACAAGGGTAAATTAGGGATTCCCTAATTTTGATTTAATTGGTTTATTATTAATACGTTATTAATAATTAACTAATAAGTTCTTATGTTATTATTTATTAATGTGCTATATAATAAATACACAACTAAAATGACTTATAAATCATTTGGTGTTAATATAATATAAATACAATATTTATATTATAATTTAGTGTATCCAAGTGTATTTTTATGTGATCCCATATGCTCACATAAACTTAGTCGTATAAGTATGTACTGTGCCTTGAACATATTCCAATACTGTAGACATTGTGGGAAAATGAAAATCGAGCGGTGATTGGCTGACTATAAGGGGGTACGGAACTTGTGGATTTCTTTTTTAAGGAGCACAATGGATTGATGGATATCACGGAGGGGTGCACCACCGTGACGATAACCAATTTCTATTTTACAGAACATGTTAAGGTCATGTTGTTGGGTCATTCGGATGACTTTGTAGCCAATGCTGGAATGCAAGTAACCTCTCTAAGATGTATAACCTTAAATTTATGTTCTATAATGCAAAAATACTCATAGTGATAGCTTGCATAGGTAAGAGTAGTCTTCAATCACTTCGGGAAAGGACTCTTAGAGAGATTGTCGAGATGCTGATGAGACGAAAAATGTTACGTTTTTAGGGGTCATTTTGAGTCCTAAGTCGTATGTTTTTGGTTTGGATTTCACCCAAAGTCGTTTCTTTTCTCATTTTAGGTACTTTTGAAGGGAAAATCGCAAAAGAAGCATTTTAGGGCGTTTTCGGAGTGAAAAAGTGCGGAAAACAACAAAAACTCAAAAGACCTTGAAGATTACTGAAGGTGACGCCGTCACACTCTACTAAGTGACGCCGTCAGGAACAAGTGAAGTCCAGAAGTGGAAAAAAGACTCGTGACGATCCAGAGAGTTCGTAGTGTAAATTGTGACGCCGTCAACCAAGGCCGTCAGATCTGGAACCAGCAATTATGACCACGTCAATCAAGGCCGTCAGGAAACCCTAATCGCCGAGCTGACGACGTCACCTATTGGGCTGACGCCGTCAGCCCGCGTTTTCTATATATATAGAACGTTTTTTCTTATTTTTAGACGAATTTTGGAGTGGAGAACTTTAGGGTTAAACCCTAGTACGTGTATTACAGACCTTAGAGGGTATCCTAACCCCTCTAACTTGCATGTTTAATCCAAGATAAGTCTTTATTCATACAATATGTCTATGTGTTGTGTGATTTATGCTTGTGCTTGTCTTTCTTTCAACATGCTAGGCTAATTTACTTTGTGTTTGCTTAGATCTAATGAAACCTAACTATTGATTATCATGTGATGTGTATGTTGTGATTGTATTTGGGTGAATGTTTCATCTACGTTAGACTAGAGAAAACTGGCTAATCTCCTATACGGTAACAAGCTTGAACGTCTTTAGAAACGTGAATCGTATGTGCGTTATCGATTTTAAGGTAGTATTTCATGCATAGGTTGCTATCGGTGAGCTCATGATAGGATGCTTGACGTATCGTCATAGAGTGAGGTAGGAACTTATAGAGTTAGGGAATTGAACGCACTCCCTACGACTTGTTAGGAATACACCCGTCATCCACGCAAACTCAACATACTAATTACATGGTAAAAGATAGTTAGGGAGTAATGAAATCTAAGTAAACACTATTCTCCACCACTGATTTTCCCAAAACCAAAAAAATACAAAAATATAAGTAGCTTAGAAGTAGATAACTTGGGTTAGTTGACTAGCAACTAATTCCGCCCTATCCTCCAAAACCAGAGATTTTACTGCTTTCATAAAATATAAAAATACAAAAAGAATCTTCCTCCACCCTTAGACCTAGATTAGAGTAGCCTTTAGCCTAACGAACACTATTCCCTGCGAGAGAACGATCAATCCCCCGGTACTTGCCACTACACTATACTACATCGGTCAGGTACACTGCCTGGTGGGGATTGCAAGCTTCTCGAGATCCCTCGAAAGGTAAAACGTAGTGCGTGTTGCAATCCACGCGCATCAAGTTTTTGGCGCCGCTGCCGGGGAATAGTTATTGTTTAGGTTAATTTTTATTTTTAATTAGGTCTACTCATTAGATTCATATCTAGTGAGATTTTTATTTTCTTTTTAGTAGCTTTTTTGTAGTCTATCTTTTTTCTTGTGCCCTTTGTTTGTAAAACCATTTTCATTTGTCATCATGGCGGATGAAATTCCATTTAGATCACTAACAATAGAGGAACAATTAGTTTACTCGGATAGATTTGCTTCTTGTTGTTCCAATGAATTTTTAAGTGATCTTATGTATATACAAGAGGAGGTGGGTGTAAAGTTTGATAGGTTTGATGAATTGTGTGCATGTGTGGCCTCTATTAAACAATCATTGTTAGGATCAATTCCTTTTAGTAAGACCCTTTGGAAATATTTTGAGGAAAGCCTCCTAACCGTGAACCATAAGTTTAATGAATTAATGGGTTCGTGCACATCACAACTTGAGGAAATAATTGAGGAGGATTTAGCCGAACATGATCACATTGAGCAGAAAGACCTAGGTTTTATGATCAATGACTTTGAATCTCAAGGAACACATGATGAATCCTTTAGGCAAATTGAACATAGTGATCAAGTTATTGAGGAAGATTCTTACGAATCGGACTTAGAACTTGAAATGGCTAGAAAAGGATTTGAGATACTTAGGAACATGTTTGGGTTAGATTATACTAAAACACATGATGAGGATAAGGATGAGGTAAATAACACAAACCTACAAAGTACCCCACAACTCCCACCATCACTTGAAGAGTACACACCACCCGTGACTTACCCGGAAGAAGTAGAAGAGACTATAGGAACCCCAATAGAGGTAGAGCCCTTGGACCAAACACAACTAGAAGAAATAGGTTTGAATACTTGTAGTCATAACCTTTCTTTTAGTTCTATGGAAGTTCCTAGTTTTGATGAACCGGAGCCTCAACCAAAACCGTTACCTAATCTTCCATACTTTCTTGCCTGGGATAGAAGGAGACTGCGTTAACATCTATAGTTTTCTCTTTCTCTGAAATAGGTACGAAAGATTCATCTCTCAACCAACCAGCTTCCACCTGCTCATCTATACAATTGTCAATCACATCGGATAGCTCATTGACTTCACCGATAAAGTATAGCCGGTTAGCTGCTTCGAGAGAAAGATTCATTGTGTCCTTGATGTCAAAGGTTAGGCTGTCGTCCCCTACTCGTAGGGTTAGTTTGCCGTCATGAACATCAATAACAGCTCGAGCAGTTGCGAGGAATGGTCTTCCTAGGATGATAGGCACTAGGTCGTCTTCTTCCATTTCTAGGATGACGAAGTCGACTGGAAATTTGAACTTCCCTACTTTAACAAGTACATTTTCGCATATTCCTAAGGGGTACTTGACTGATCTATCGGCTAGTTGGATGTTCATACGGGTTGGTTTCAATCCTGAATACCCTAATTTGAGGAACATGGAATGCGGCATGAGATTAATACTTGCCCCTAAGTCGGCTAAAGCATTCTTGATCGATAGAGATCCTACGGAACAGGGCAAGGTGAAACTACCTGGATCGTCCACTTTCTTGGGTAGTCCTCGTTGAGTCACCACAGAACATTCTTCACCTAGGGTCACAAGACCTTCGAGTTTTTTTCTGTTTGTAAGCAGCTTCTTGAAGTATGTACTGTATTTGGGCATATGGTAACATGCATCAAGAAGAGGTATGGTGACAACCGAGTCCTTTAGATATGACAAGAATCTCTTATTATCATTTTCAGCCTTTTGATTCTTGAGGCGGGATGGATATGGGACTTTAACGGGTTGTTTAGTTGGAGTAGGTGAAGAGGAAGTCACCGGAGGATGTTGTTCAGGGGTCTCATTGTTCACATCACCCTCCTCTTCATGAGGTGTGTCGGGTTCCGTGACATTAGTTTGTGGGGTTGGGTAAGGTGGATCCTTAGTAGTTGTTCCAGCACGAGTGGTAATGGCGAGTAAAGGATCTCTTTGATTTATTGGAGGTTTGCCGAGCCCATCAAGAATGGCGTCGAGTTCTGCGAATTTGGTTCTTGTGTCATTCTGTTGGCTCGTGAATAGGTTGTCGAGGCCTTTTAATTGCAGATCCTTTTCAAGCATGAAATGTCCAAGATCATCCTCAAAAGTGCTCCTAACTTTGTAGTCAGGATGTTCTCCCCCTCCCTCGCTTCCTCTAAGATTCCCCCAAGGGGTAAAATCGTTGTTTTGATAGAAAGTTAAGAGGGAAGGATCATCAAAGACGTCGTGGCTTGACAAACATGCTTGTTCGGTGGTGGTATTCACCTCGCATTCCTCCACTTCATGCGGGCCGCCACATTGATCACATATCAGGTATGGGTTTGATAATTGTTTGGTTGGTTTCGACTTATCTAGATAGGATATTTGATCCTTCAACCTACTCAGCC
>LBNU01012532.1:5902-18098 GCA_014162995.1 Artemisia annua
TTTCTATCACGATTTTTCCGGATAATTTTTCCATACTTTTCATAACTTTCAGAAATAACTGTAATAGTGAAAGTAGTAAACACACGAAAAATAAACTAAAAATATACAATATGTACTTTCACTCCAATTGCATTGTGCAATTTCCCGACCTAACCAAAGATAATGAATTACGCACGCGAACACAGGTAATGTAAGGAAACACACTTTGCCTAAAGTAACTAACCACGGATTTCAATCTACAGGGTAGGCTAAGGTGTAAGAGTGTAACGAAATATTTTAACAAAGGTGTAAGAAACGAAAGGAATGGCTCTGAGGGTTTTTCTAGGGGTATCTTACCCTAAAAGTGAGAGTAACAAAAGGGTTTATACGGGGGTTAACTAACCGGTGTAGTTAGTTAATATTACATAACATATAAAGGCTTTTTGGTGTAATCCTAGAATTTTACCAAGTTAGACAAGTCACTCCAATTATATCGATAATACTCATTATGGTGGTCTTGAATAGTATACAAGCAAAGTTCTAAAGTTTACAAGTCACCAGCACACTAAAGTTTTTGATTTTAGGCAAAAATAATGTTATGTGTATGGCTATGTAATTTAGACTTAAACAAAAACATGCTAATTTTTTTTTTTAATTTTGATATATTAAGTGTATTTTAAGCATATTTTGAAAAAGTTTGGACAAGTAAGTGTTCTAATTATCCATCCCCCCACTTAAGTTAAACAACGTCCTCGTTGTTTGTTTTAAACGTTAAAAACTGGAAATTAAAAGAATTAGAATAGAAAAACTTCCCTGATATTTGCTCGGAATGATCCTCCATTATGCGTTTACGAGCAAAGATCAACTTTCTTGTGGATTAGAACGTTTAAGCTTCATGAATGATGTTTCCACAAAATGTTAAGGAATCTATAATACCACCTAGACTTCAACACACCTGAGTCAAGAAGATTCAAACTTGCATAATACATTAGTAGTTATTGAAAATAAAACCGAAAAAATAAAACTGTAAATTATCAGGTCAGTCGATACGCCGCATCTTATAGAAGAAGATGCGCCGTATCGAGCCTGGAATTAGTACGGATCAGAATAAAAGATGCGTCGTATCCTTAAACAGGGATGCGCCGCATTAAATAAACTGATAGAATGTTTTAAAGTCGAAAAATAAAAATGCAGAAAAATAAAATAAGATATGACCAGTGCAGATGATACGCCGCATTCCATGGTGGAGATGCGCCGCATCTTCTGCAGGTCTGACAGACTCAACACAAAACAGAAAATAGATAAAAAGTTCTGGGTTGTCTCCCGGTCAGCACTTGTCTTTATTCCAGAGTCTTCAAGTTAGATTCACGTTCAGCTTCTATTTTTCTCTTGCAACGTGCCATCCTTCTTCCTTCATTCGAAAGATATTACCATATATTTCTGCAACATTCTCTTCGGATCGGGTAAGCTCGTTAGATTCGGCAATCTTGATAGCGGCATACTCTTCCATTGGTCCAAAGGAATACTTAATCACTTCAAATCTTTCAGTAGTAGAGTTCAGAGGTTTCTGATATGGTATCCCGAGAAGTTGACATTTCCTCTTCTTGAATGATTCAATATCATTGTTGACAAAGCTAGACTCTTGATTAAGGTATTTTTCGAGTTCGTCTGTTAGTTCTTCATAAATTTCTTTATTTGATTCAGGAAGATTTCCCATAACATCTTCAATAGGATGGTAAGTTTCCTCACTGCTTGATTCACAATTCCCTTGAATTATGTCCCATTCCTTCTGAAGTTTCCATTGTAATCTTTGGTCAAGCTTTGTATAATCCTTGAAGCTTCTATGTACCCATTCCAAAAAAGTCATGTCATTAGGGTCGCGAAGTTCCTTAAGTCCTTCGATTCTTGCTTTCTCTTGTAAGGCTTCGTTTTTCCTTTCACCATCTTCAACCAAGTCATACCAACTATACTCTGCAAAACTAATATCATCTCCGTTTTGTGTCATGCCAATTAAATTCCCCCCATTACAGATTCCGTCATTCCTCCAATCACAGCTTGGCCATTGACAAGTTCCGTCCTTGAAGCGAATGGGCTCGCAGCTATGCACTAGTTCATAAAATACTGACTTATTGGAAACCCATGGAATTTGATCATTCCATTCATATAACCAAGTATTCTTGAATGCATCAAAAGTTTTGAATCCAAGTAAGTCTCCAATGAGCACATCAGTATCGACTTTTAACAAATAGTTAAATTCGTTAACTTCCTTGCATAGAGGGGTTTCATAATCAAACAAGTTTGTTTCAATCCTAAACAATTCACCCTCTTCGTTGTATATTTCCTCTTCGTCATTCCCTGTTCTCCAGTAAGTCCAGAGTTCGTTCTTCAGAGACGAATTCATCTTCTCAGGGAAAAGAAATTTAGATTTTAGCCAATAGGTGAAATCACGGCTAAACTTCTCCAAAAATTTTATTTTAAGTTCAACCCAACTGTCAATAGGTTTGTCGAGTTCGAAGTCCAGCCAACGCATTGCTTCCCCTGTAAGCGTATTTGGAAAGACACGGAGCATGAATTGATTATAGGTCATATTCCTTGTTTTGTAGAGTTTACCAATTTCAAGGATCCTTTCCACGTGTTGATCGGCGTTATCATTCCAGAATCCTTGAAAGGTATTGTCTCGTAGCAATTTGAGAAATTTCCCATTAACACCAAACTTGCGGTTCCCTTCGTACCATTGATTGGCAATCTTGGTACTACTGTTAGCTTGCGTAATATCCCTTGTTGGCAGCATTATTGTTTCAGGTGCTTCCTAAAATTAGTATAGAACTATCAGTAGGATTTGTTCAAGAAGGTATTATATAAGAGAATTAACAACGAAAACCGGAATACGAAAAGTAAAAGTTGCTGATATCTGCAGACGATACGCCGTATCCCTGAAAAAGGATACGCCGTATCTTATTACGTTAAAATTAAATCAGACTTTTATTTTTCAGAAAATAGATACGCCGCTCTTGAATTAGAATGCGCCGTACCTGTCAGATATCAAAAAATCAATTATATTTATAAAAATTAAATGCGCCGTATTAGCAGAAGCTAATGCGCCGTATTTTCGTTACGTTTCAAAATACAAGATTTTTGGTTTAGTAAATGTGCCGTATCGATAAAAATCGATGCGTCGCTTCTGTTTAATAATTCGAAAACTGTTTTTAATTTAAATATTAAATACGCCATATCTGTTAAAACAGATGCGTCGCATGGCGTTAGGGTTTCAAAAAATTCTAAACAAAATAAGCCGTATCTTGGGGAAAGATACGTCATACTCGAGTTATTAAACGCGTTGTATTTTATAAAATTAAAACGCAATACGCCGCATCCGAGAAACAGATGCGCCGTATCGTTTGTATCTACACAATACAACGTTAGTAAGTACAAAGGAAAGAAAATAAAAAGAAAATTTACAGAAAAAAAAAACACACACACACAAAAACAGTAAATATGCAAATTATACAATGAATGCAATCTATCTAGTATACAACAAGTTAGGGGTTAGTGTCTAAAAACCCAATAAAAAGAAAAACTAATTAAAATACTAATAGAGACAATAAGAAGACCTGTCCTGATAATTAAGCTGCTTGTCACTTGTTTTATTGCTAGTTTTATATGAAGTGTATATAATTAATCCGTACTCGTTGGTTTCATTATATCGGCGAGTAAACCCTTAATGATTACTTATGAATATCCTACTTATCCAAAGACATCGGA
The DNA here is from genome assembly GCA_014162995.1 of Artemisia annua. Lineage (NCBI taxonomy): Eukaryota > Viridiplantae > Streptophyta > Magnoliopsida > Asterales > Asteraceae > Artemisia > Artemisia annua. The sequence continues at coordinate 9,644 of LBNU01012532.1, forward strand.
GTAAATAGGCGAGGAAGGGGTATGGCAGCCTAAGCAGTGCTCAGCTAGACACAGAGGTAATCAATGCACTAATATAAATTCACCAAAGACATCAAACATATAAACTTTAATCGATGGGAAAGCAATTTTAATGCGGGCATTTGATTTTGTGTACTCACAAACTACCGGCCATCAATCCTGATGAATTAAAGCTTACTATTACAATAAAACAAAACTACTTAATGAATTAAATACATACAGGACCTTCTTACAGCTCTAAGATCTTCGTTTGGGGTGTGTCTTGTGTTGCTTGTTCGTCTGAATTCGCCTCCTTAGGGTTATGGTGCACACAAAATTCGTCTAGGTCTTGGGGTATTTATAGTTTCTGTCTGAGGGTTCGATGCGGCGCATGTAATGAACAGATGCGGCGCATTGACTTAATCGCGTGGGGTCCAAGCTTATTATATTCTAGAATATTCGTATACCGCCTTTAGATGCGGCGTAACTTGAATCTTTATGCAGCGCATGTCCTTCAGTTGTCTTGGATTGTTTCTGATGAAGTCTTGATAGTGATACGTCGTATGTCAATTGTGTGATGCGGCGTATCTGAAGTAGAACGAGCTTGATCTTCTTCTTTAACCAAAGTTTCATATGCGGCGCATGGTAGAGTTCCATGCGGCGCATTCTTCAAAGTCAGGCAATGGTCTTCGAATTCATCTAAGTATGATATTGCGGCGTATCTATTGAGTGAGATACGGCGCATCTTCTGGGTTTCAGTAGACTTTTGACATCTTGCTCATTTTGCTCCGTAATTAGTCCAAAATCGTCAAGTTTCACCTTTTACCTGTTTTTACCTGAGAATCACTAAAGTAAACATTAAAGTACCGATTCTCATACATAATAAATTGAAACAAGTCAAGTAAATAGGATAAATGATGACAATAAAATGTACTTATTTGAGTTCATCAATCACATATTTTCGATTTCTTCATTGATTTCAAGATATGTATGTTTCACCCGAACCCAAATGGACCCGACCTGAGGGGACTCGACCCAAATTGACCTGAACCTGACTAACACAAGATCTAAGTAGCGTCGTGTTCGTGTATGATATTTTCAGTCTTGACCTGACCTAAATTGACCCGAACCCGACCAACCCTGCCCGATTAACACCCTTAATCACAATGTTTAACTCTCATCTCCACCACTACAATGTAAGTCATGACGGTGTTGGTGTTCGCCAGAGGGGGTATGGAACGACTAACCCGTAGCTATAGCTGTAGAAATATAGGGTTGTTGGAAACTTTTTTTACAAAGAACCCGATCCGTTAAAAAAAATATTTGATTATACGTATTAAAAGGGCTAAATGTGACAACCTATCAATCCGATAAACTTGTTAACCCGTGTAACATGACAACTTGCTTGAATAAACGGGTTATATAAGTCAATTCCTTAACATGTTACTTGTTTAGTATATGAGAAAAGATCAATGCAGAACACATATTATCTAAAGATCAAGGGGTTGGATCTGAGCCATTGATCATTCTCTCATCCTACGGTCCATATTAAATATCTATTTTTATTTTAATATAACACATGGGCACATTAGTAATTTCACTCCCCCTCATTTATTTTTCTACCATACCCCGCTCCCCTTATTAATCGTTTGCCTCTCTCTCTCTCTCTAACTGCTCTCCCCTCATTTCCCCAATTTGATAACTTCAAACCCTAATCCCCAATTTCATAATTTGATGTTAGTAACTTCAATCAATGGATATAACGCAAGAAGTAGCCCTATCTAGAGGTCAGCCGTTGCTCCAATCGTCTTCGTTGCCGGATTTCGTTCAAAATAAACCTAAAAACGTTGCTACTGGTATACATATGCTTATTTTGGTGCTTTTTATGTTTTTGATGCTTATTTGTTGCTTATTAGAAACGTTGCTACTATTTGTTGTTTCAGACTTACAATTGTTAGTTGTATCGGAAATGCTCTTTGGTTAGATGCTAATTTTGAACTTATACGTTGAATTTAGTTATGTGTTTTAGCTGTGGTTAAAGGATTTATTGTTGCTTAATCTGTGATTTTAAGTAATGAGGGAAAAAATGTAGATGTGTGTAGGCGAATTATCAGTTTTAGACAAACACTTGCTGAATAGTATTGATTTTGCTGTGTATAGATATTATCGAAAACTGACCCTATTATGTGATTTCGGTTGAGACAACCTGATTGTGCTTATACGTGATAGGTATCAGATTTTGGATCTGTGTAGATGAATTATCAGTGGTAGACTTACTTTTGCTAAATTATACTGATCATGTTGTTTAAGAGATACAAATTTGGAATGCCATGCCATCGATGTTCATATTGCAAGTAGTTCAGGTAGTATTTGATGTGAATATGATAGAAAATAAAGTGGTGGTTTGATCTCACAGTATATATTGGATTGGCTGATTTATGTGGTCGTTTGTGTCTGTTGTTATTTACATTTACACCTGATGCTTACTAATTTGATAAATTTGCCGCTTTGTTATATTAAAAGGGGCAATTAGCTATGAATTGCTAGTGAAAATAATCTAACTGTCATGGACAGTCTGTAACACATGAAAGCATCTATTTTTTTGAACCTGATATTTTGGAATAATCTGAGAGAACAGTTTGACATTCACTATTAGAAAGGTTTATGAAAAGTTTGCATGTTTTTTTGAATTTGGATAATGTGACATAAACCGGACACGCTGAAATAGTTTGTTATCAATTGTATGCAGTTCAAAGTTTAAACATCTTGAAAATACTTTAGTAGTAATTAAAAACAATTTGTTCCTCTCATGTGAAGATATTTGGATGTGCATTTTGACAGTCACCATATGGACTTATGGTCTTAAGCAGTAAGTATCAAACAATCAGCTATAATAAAATAAGTTATAGAAAATAGTGTTTCAATGTGCTTCTGCTGTCTATAGTCGTAATAGGTAGACGATCAGATGGTTGATTATTTGGTAATATTTGATTACTCATGAAATTAATAGACAAAATGATTAAAAGGAAGCTTTTGTAATACTTATTGATAATGAGTATTGTTGCCGTATGCAATTGATTACCCAAGAAATCTTAGACTCTTTAATAATTTGATATAACAAGTTAAGGTGTCTACATATTGCTAAATGCCCCTATATGATATTCTTTCACGTTCGTGTATTGGAGCACGAGTATTCTTGTTTATTTATTCTTCCCTTTTTTTTGTTACTAAATTCATAAGATATTGTTAAGGTGTCTACATATTGCTAAATACCCCTATATGATATTCTTCTTGTAGAACTTTGTATTATAAGTTAAATGTGATTTCAGGTTTGTTTACTTATTTTTTAGTTTTTCATTATAAGTTAAATGTGATTTATTCTGAATCACATGTGATTCACATCAAATCACATGTGATTCACAGCAAATCACATGTGATTTTTTGAAAAAATTACATGTGATCTTGTAGTAAAAATCTGAGTAATCAATTTCAAATTACATGTGACTAACTACAAGATTGTATGTGACCAACTACAGGTCTTGCTTAAGAAAGTTCAAGAAAATCCTAAGTCGAAGGTTGAGTCTAAACCTATTCAGAGAAAAAGGAAGTTGTTAGATTCTTAAAGTGATGCGTATGAAGGTGTCAAATAAATTCAAGGGGAAGATGATTAAAGGGTCTTCTAAAAGTTATTCTTCTAATGAATGTGAAAAGAAAGTGAAGCGTAAGAAGTTGTCAAAGAAATTTTAGGAGAAGATGAAGAAAGAGTCTTCAGATTAATTTTTTTGTTAAAATTATACTTGTGTTTTACATTTCTTCATTTTATTAAGTTTTCCTTTTCTTAATAAACTATTTTTATTCACTAAAAGAACTGTTTTTATCTGAATCACCTGTGTTTCATGTGTAAATCATATGTGATTCATCTCTGAATCACATGTGATTCATCTCTAAATTATATGTGATTCATCTATAAATCATAGATGTTGTATTTGGAAATAAGCTACTTATTTCAAAAGGTGTTTAAACAAGATTGGTTGGAGTATGTTCATTGAACCATTAAGAGTTTGAAAAGAAATGGGCAAAGTTGATTGAATATTTTGGTTTGCAAACACACAAGTGGATGAAGAAAATGTTTAAGCTTCGAGAAATTTGGATTTCAACTTATACTTATGAACCACATGTTTGAATTATAAACTTTATACATAATCCTATCGTGTTTGTTATTTATAAATTACATGTGTTCCAATCTAACTAACATGTCATAATTAAGCATGTATTTTATATTTTTAAGTAAGTAAATATAACAATTATCATTAAAGACGCATTTCTAAGAAAGTAAAGATACTTCTTAACAACTCTTCTAACATGGATATGTTGAATTCACAAAACCCAAACATAAACTACTCTGTACTTGTTAACAATTGTTTTACGTAAAGATACTTGTTAACAACTCCGTACTTGTTAAAACATTTGTATTAGATCACGTGTGATTGTTTCACAAATCACATGTGATTGTAGTAGAATTACATGTGATTTTTAAACTCGTAGAATCACATCTTCATCGGAATCTTAGTCTCACTAATGGGCATCTCGTAAGCAATGATTAATCTTGATACTTGAATATAACATGATAAAATCAAACTCGTTCTTTAAGTCATCAACATCATCCTCATCATCATCACCGTCAACACGAGGACTCCCTAAACAATCATAATTCATTATTTCAAAAAATTAAAGAAAGTCATCTAGTTAATGTCAAATTTTTATGCATAAGGCCTCATAAAACCAAATCATATTATTGATGTGCAGAAGCCAACCTTCGTGTCTTTTGTATCGAATCTTGAAAGTTTCATCAAAGGAAATGATGTCTCCAAAATTTTCATAGTTACATTTTGTTACCTCGTCGGCCGAAAACAAAATCACGTGTGATTTCATGTATGAAATCACATGTGATTTCGTGGAGAATCACATGTGATTTCATACGTAATCACATGTGATTTACGTATCCAATTCAAGTGTTTTAAAACTATTACAGTTAAGGTTACAACTGCTCTAACAGTAACAATTTTGCAGCCATGTCATTTCAAGCAATTCATTACCGACAAAACCATTATTCGTGAATCAAATCGCAAAAATTAGTTTATAATGCACGTATAAACACCACATGATATCAACAATGAGATGTAAAATGGGATAACATGTAAAGCTAAAATCAACATCCTTAAACAAAACTGGTCATCCATTTTGAGACTTTAAAGAGTATGATATCCACCATCTGTTACACCACCACTCCCTACCCCACACCAATCTTCACCTCCCTAATCCACTGCATCTCCGCCCTAGAAACCACCCTCCGCCGCCACAACAACCACCACTTCCCACAACCAACCACCCTACGTGACGCAACGGCGGAACAACGGTGGGTCAATGGTAGATCAGGTTTCGATTGACGGCGTGATTGACGACGGTTATTGTATGTGACGGAGTAGCTCGTGGAGGTTGGTGGTTAGGGTTAGCATGACTGCCATTGTACGGATCATTTTTGGGGAAGATGATATTTTGGATTGTTGGAGTAGATCGTTTTGTTTTGGGGTGATCACGTGAGAGAAAAAGTGACGCTTTTGCCCTTGTTTTGTTATTGTGTTATTTCATATCTACCGTTGGATGAAAGTGGGATGCACGGCTGAGATCTTATGCATTGTTCTTTAGATAGTAGGTGATTGTCACGGATCTCAACTCTTTAGTATATTTAATTTGTCAAGTTATCTAGATAACAAGTTAAATATATATATTGTGTATGAGTTATTATAAACAGGTAGACGAGAAAACTTAAGACTCATTAGTTATGATTGTTCACTATAATGAAAACCGAACCGAACCTAACTAGAATTTAACCGAATTGAACTAAAAAACAAATTTGAATTCGATTCGGTTTTCGGGTTGACCCAAATAACCCAAATTACACCATTTATATTTTTAATAATTTTAATTACATAGATTTATGAAAAAAAATTATTTCAAGCGACATAAAAAGTGTTTTTTTATATTAGGATAAAATTTTAATGGTCTTTTTGTATATATAAACATATAAGAAATGTATATATATATATATATATATATATATATATATATATATATATATATATATATATATATATATATATATATATATATATATATATGTATATAAATTCCGTTTTTCGGTTTAGATGGCCAAACCATATCCAAACCGGAAACCGAATTTAATAACGGGCGGATGAACCTTCACTACCATGTAACAAAAAAAAGTTATGTTGTGTGAGTGAGTATTTTGTGGCGTTAGTTGTGAGGTATATTTTGTGTTTAACTTATGTTTAGGTAGTGAAGTTGATGGTCTTTTTACACATATTTGGTGGTGAAGAAAGAAACTAATACAACGCATGTTGACGGTAATAAACGCGACCACTGCACCCGGTCTAAATGGGCTATGATTGACGGGTGGGTCCAATTATTAATACGGGTTAAACTTTGAGATTTGGTGAACCATCAACCGGATCCGACCTCAGTTGGCACCACTTACAAGGACCGTTTATGTAAGTGCGAAAAACCCTAATTTATGATGTATGTCTAATGTCTCTCTTTATGTCTTATGTTCATGTTCTGCCAGAAGAAGAATAAGAAGTTGCTTCGATTATAAAAACAGTAAGATTACTACATCGTGGTAATGTATCCTTAATTTATAATTGTTCCTTTATTATTACATCTTAAAATTTATGTAAGTCTCTCTTTATGTATTATGTTCATGCATGTTTATATTACATTTCCCCCAAATGTTAGGTTTCTCTAATTTTGCAAGAATTTGGATTACTTAATGTTTGTTCTATTTTAAAGAATGGAATTAAAGGGGTTTTTGGGTTACAAAGGAAAACAAGGAAACAACAAAAATGTGTCATGCAATTAGGAAACAGATTTTTTTGTTTTGTGGAGAATTATTTGAAGGCAATTTCTGTTGTACAAAACATTTTATGGAAAATATGAGTGTTTTTCTTCAACTAAACACAACCTAATATTTTGGATTCTGATTTCTGATTTCTCGTTTTTTGCATCTATTTCTCTAGGGCAATCAAAACACCAGTTTGTAGTTAATTGAATTTGGGGATATGGAAGAGAACAATCAGATAGTAGATGATACAACAGATCGGATTTCAGGGCTTCCTGAGTTTATCAGTCATCATATCCTGTCATTTTTAAAGTCACCTAAAGAGCGTGTTCGAATGAGTGTATTGTCTAAGAACTGGTATGCTCTAACAGCTTCCTTCCCCATTTTGGAATTCGATATCCATAAATTTAGTGAAACCTTTCCAGAATCTGTCACATACAAAGATCTAAGGGAACGTTTTTTCAAGTACGTTGAGTATACTATTTCCAGATTTTCCCAACAAAATGTCACTAGTGCCCACACATTAGACATTGTTACCTCGCTTGAGNCACCTTGTGATTGGCAAGCAGAAACAATCAACTTCATAAAAGAAGGTACCCTATTTTTTTCTTTTAACCAATTGGTTTTATATGCACTTGTATCAACACTCTTTCATATTCTTAATATGCAAAACAGTTGTCCTTGAAGAAGCGAGATAATCAGACGGTCAAATGCTAATGAAAACATGATGAGTATGAAAACGGCTGATTACCAGTCAGGATTTTGGTTTTGTGCTGTGGGAATCAATGCAAAAAATAAGTGAACCTTTCATTATAATACTTTTTAATATTTTCTTATGTATTATGGTAATGGTGTCTTGACTATACATTTTCTTCATTACTGTAGTTAACATAATGATTTTGTTTTGAGTTGACAGCTTTTTTTGTTGGACTGCCTTATATATAAGAATGTCTACTGTTATAACTTTGATTAAGGGAATACTTTATAGTAATGCGCCGGATGTTGCGATATATCTTGTGATGTAGTGTGGCGCTGTAATTGTTTGTTGTTACTTCCCGGAAAGACTAAAAAGAATAACAAATTCAGTTCTACTTTTTACAAATTCAGCACGTATGCAACATTTGACCAAATTACCGATTTTATTTTGGTATAAAAGTCGAACCAGCAATCTGTATAAAGTCGAACCAGCACTCTGTATAAAGTCGAACCAGCACTCTGTATAAAGTCGAACCAGCAGTCTGTATCTCAGAACAGAAATCCATAAGCAAATACTTCTACTACATATAGACTAGGGGTGTCAATTCGGTTCGGGCTCGGGTTGACGGGTTCGGGTTGACAGGTTGGTGGGTCAGAAAACTCCAACCCGAACCTGACCCATTTAAATAATCGGGTCAGCTATGTCAACCCTAACCTATTTATACATAACCCGAACCTGACCCATTTAACTCATATATATATATATATATATATATATATATATATATATATATATATATATATATATATATATATATATATATATATATATATATATATATATAT